>JACXGK010007580.1:12830-24969 GCA_016801125.1 Novumbra hubbsi
ATGATGAGTTAGTGTCATGGCATGGGCATGATGAGTTAGTGTCATGGCATGGGCATGATGAGTTAGTGTCATGGCATGGGCATGATGAGTTAGTGTCATGGCATGGGCATGCATGACTGCTTCTGGAACGGGCTCACTCATCTTGATTGATGATGTTTGAAATGATGGCAGCAGCTGAACGAATGTACAGAAGCATCTTGGCTAACATGTCCAAGAAAATGCCCCAGGCTCGTTGGACGGCGTTTGGAGTGTTTGGAACTCTGAAAGTGCTGTTGGTCTTAGTTGGTAATACATATATTATTTTGAAATAAAAGGAGACAATCTGTACTTTTAATAAATATGCATATTTTCAATCTGTTTCACATGCGTCACATGTATACAGCAGAAATAAAAAGTTTGACATTACTGTCCTAGTACTTTTGGTGATCACTGTACATACACCGGATACTGAACTATATTCTTCTATACCATATTGCACTATACTGTACTATATACTATGCTATTTTATAATCTACTGTACAATACTCTTTTGTGTTTTACTGTATACTTGTCAAAACCTCTTTGACTATTTTAACCCTATATTCTATCTTGTCCTATTTCTCACTGACTTTGTCGTGCTTTAGAATAGTCCCACTGTCCCCATTTATGTATGATATTCAGGGATTCTTCTTATCAGGTTCCTTAACTTTCTATCATTACTTTGTCTTGACACTGGTAAAGCTAGTTTTCTTTCTTCAGACTACTCGGCTGTTTAATTAATTTACTCCCTTTACTGGAATACCCTACTGTCAAAAAGATCTAGTCAATACCTACTCTATCGTAGTCGTTTTTTTTATTTTGTAATTATTTTCTATAACGAAAAGCGCTATAGATGTTGAATACATTATTATTAATAAATGATGACATCCTGTCCAGTGTTTTGAGCATGCTCTGTGTGCAAATCCTTCTACCACTGGTGCTCTACAGCTGGGTTCTTTTCTTTCTTTGTTTCTTTTCTGTTTTTGTTTCTGCTTCCTCTCTGTACACCAAGATCCATCATGTGTCTCTTTTAGCTGGACGGGACGGAGACGGACCTTGATCTCCACGACGACCGCATGTCTTACCTGTCAGCCATGTCGGCCGACTACCTGAGCATGGACAGCCGACTGGCCAGCGACTATGACGATACGGCGGACGAGGGCGGGCCGTACACCGATAACGAGCCGGACAACGAGCCGGTTGACCAGCTGCACGTGTCGGCAATCAGCCGCTCCTCTGAACCCGTGCTGGCAGAGGAGGTTAGAGACTAACAGGGACACACACACACACACACACATTTGTTTTTCCTGGGCTTGTATGGACCAGAAACATATTTCTGTATTATCCTTAACCCTGATGCTTAATATCCCTAAAACTAATTCCAATGCTAAAACCACAATTTTGGTGAAACCAGAATTATACACAAACATTTCACTTTTTAATATCTTTGTAGAATCTTTTGTTCCCTAACTTTAATTCTAAACCTAACTGAAATTTCTACCCTGAACCTAACACTGCTGACAAAGGCAACTATTGCTTTGGCAACCCTTGCAATGGTGTTACCCATAAGTATTGTAAAACTTGCATATATTCACACACAGACATACTCAGACCAAGCTAATTTCCGAGGAGAGGTAGCCCATCGTGCTGTCCCTAACCCAGCGTTTCCCAAACTATGGAACATTTTAATAATGGGTTTATAATGAGAAAAGCATTTGGTGTTACACGTCTAGACTCAATTAGCCGCTTAATAAACTGAACACTATTGGGAGGGAAATGTATTATTAAACATAACTTTACAAAGAAATTGACACTCTCATAGATCCAAATATGAAAGTGAACATTTCTCATTGAATGCATCACTATTTTATACGCATATTATATGAGGTTGCGCATTTTGTTAATGTTTATAAGAATGAGGTCATGCAATGAATACCGTTGTCCTAACCTAGGCTTAGGGTTATGCAGCTACAGCTGTAAGAATCTCTGCTGCCATCTACAGTTAAACCATCTAATTTACACTACCGTGTGTATCTTTAGTTCAATACAGTCCTACATTACCAAAATCAATACTGACTGATTAGCATTTCTTTGCAGTTTAGTACAGGCCATTCAGCACAATGGTAAAATCCCATCCAAAGGCCTGTGGCTTATTGGAAATGTTAGAAACATTTAATTAGGCAACTTAAAGGATTCTGTTTAGCTGTGCAAGAATCTTAAATGGTGTGTGTGTGTGTGTGTGTGTGTGCGCGTGTGTGTGTTTGCGTGTGCGTATTCCATAGGGGTAGGAATATATAAAAGTATTCCATACTAACAGCATGACATTGTAACTTCCTCTCTTTCCTTTACCAATGTGTTCCCTTGTTGCTTAGTGGCCTGATGCCATTACAATCGCCTCTATGCTCCAGGTTTAAGCCAGTGTGACCTCTGACCTCCATTACTGAGAAACAACCTGTCCATAATCCAAATCTACAGTATTACCCTTACAACAGTCAGCATGTTTGACCTTTGACTTATCCTGTAAACCTGCATGATACTTCCTGTTGACCCTGTGTTGTCATGTGTGTGTGTGTACGCGTGCGTTCATTTGTATGTGTGTGCACCGGCGTGTGTGTGTGTGTGTATGTTTGTGGCCAGATCCTGCGCAGGTGCAGTCCAGACATCCGTGGTCACATCAGGAGGGTTGGCAGCAGGGAGGTTCTCAGCAACGCGAGCCCACCCCCCATATTCATACCTAGTTCCCCCAAGGTGAGAGAGACACCGTATTCGTACCTAGTTCCCCCAAAGGTGAGGGAGACACCATATTCATACTTAGTTCCCCCAAAGGAGAGAGAGACACCGTATTCATACCTAGTTCCCCCAAGGTAAGAGAGACACCGTATTCATACCTAGTTCCCCCAAGGTGAGAGAGACACCGTATTCATACCTAGTTCCCCCAAGGTGAGAGAGACACCGTATTCATACCTAGTTCCCCCAAGGTGAGAGAGACACCGTATTCATACCTAGTTCCCCCAAGGTGAGAGAGACACCGTATTCATACCTAGTTCCCCCAAGGTGAGAGAGACACCTTATTCATACCTAGTTCCCCCAAGGTGAGAGAGACACCGTATTCATACCTAGTTCCCTCAAGGTAAGATAAACACTGTATTCATACCTAGTTCCCTCAAGGTGAGATAAACACTGTATTCATACCTAGTTCCCCCAAGGTGAGAGAGACACACCATATTCATACCTAGTTCCCCCAAGGTGAGAGAGACACCGTAATCATTCCTAGTTCCCCCAAGGTAAGAGAGACACCGTATTCAGTAGTTCATACAGCTGTATTTACCAAACCACTTTGGTTTCTCAAACACACAAAAAAGTAGACAGTACTGTGCAAAAGTCTTAGGCACCTGAACTATATATATATAGATATAGATATAGATATAGATATTGATACATTGGGGAGAACAAGTATTGATAAGATACACTGCCGATTTTGGCCCACAGCAGGAATTTTGGGCCACTACTCCATACAGACCTTCTCCAGATCCATCAGGTTTCGGGGCTGTCGCTGGGCAATATGGACTTTCAGCTCCCTCCAAAGATTTTCTATTGGGTTCAGGTCTGGAGACTGGCTAGGCCACTCCAGGACCTTGAGATGCTTCTTAAGGAGCCACTCCTTAGTTGCCCTGGCTGTGTGTTTCGGGTCGTTGTCATGCTGGAAGACCCAGCCACGACCCATCTTCAATGCTCTTACTGAGGGAAGGAGGTTGTTGGCCAAGATCTCGCGATACATGGCCCCATCCATCCTCCCCTCAATGCGGTGCAGTCGTCCTGTCCCCTTTGCAGAAAGGCATACCAAAAGAATGATGTTTTTCCACCTCCATGCTTCACGGTTGGGATGGTGTTCTTGGGGTTGTACTCATCCTTCTTCTTCCTCCAAACACGGCGAGTGGAGTTTAGACCAAAAAGCTCTATTTTTGTCTCATCAGACCACATGACCTTCTCCCATTCCTCCTCTGGATCATCCATATGGTCATTGGCAAACTTCAGACGGGCCTGGACATGCGCTGGCTTGAGCAGAGGGACCTTGTGTGCGTTGCAGGATATTAATCCATGACGGCGTAGTGTGTTACTAATTGTTTTCTTTGAGACTGTGGTCCCAGCTCTCTTCAGGTCATTGACCAGGTCCTGCCGTGTAGTTCTGGGCGGATCCCTCACCTTCCTCATGATCATTGATGCCCCACGAGGTGAGATCTTGCATGGAGCCCCAGACCGAGGGTGATTGACCGTCATCTTGAACTTCTTCCATTTTCGAATAATTGCGCCAACAGTTGTTGCCTTCTCACAAAGCTGCTTCCCTATTGTCCTGTAGCCCATCCCAGCCTTGTGCAGGTCTACAATTTTATCCCTGATGTCCTTACACAGCTCTCTGGTCTTGGCCATTGTGGAGAGGTTGGAGTCTGTTTGATTGAGTGTGTGGACAGGTGTCTGTTCTACAGGTAACAAGTTCAAACAGGTGCAGTAATGAGTGGAGAACAGGAGGGCTTCTTAAAGAAAACCTAACAGGTCTGTGAGAGCCGGAATTCTTACTGGTTGGTAGGTGATCAAATACTTATGTCATGCATTAAAATGTAAATGAATTACTCAAAAATCATACAATGTGATTTTCTGGATTTTTGTTGAAGTGTACCTATGATAGAAACTACAGACCTCTACATCCCAAGTAGGAAAACCGGCAAAATCGGCAGTGTATCAAATACTTGTTCTCCCCACTGTACTTACTTTCCCAAATAAATGGCCTAAGTTTTGACTTTCAGTGGTGCAAGTCTTTGGGGCAGTACTTTATAATATAACGTGTTTTGGTAGTCTTTTATGAATTCCTTTGGTTTTCTTACCACACCAGCACTATAAACTATTTCTTTTTATGCACTTATGTATTTTTCTTGTCTTTTTGTAGCGTGAAGTGAATACAACTTATGTAAACATATTCCGCGAGTTAATGTCAAACTGTTTAGACAATCAGGTTTTTTGCCAAGTCTGGGGGAAGACTTTATAGGACCTCGAGTAGCTTTCAAACATCCTCTTATGTTTAAATGTTTGAAACCCCACCCCTTAGCTCTTTAACTCTATCAGAAGAAGCAAACTCCCCTTCTCAATGAAGAATGGTCTCATCTGGAGAAACCACGCCCACCGCGGCTCGGATTCCTCCAACGGCTGCTCGTTGGACCATTCTGGTACCTAGCATAATCACGTTAACCCCCAGAATTCCTTGTGGTGATAGAAGGGTCCTGTGAGCGTAGTCCCTCATAGACTGAAAGTGTGAAACATGATACATGCTAAATTAGTGTTGTGATCCCCTTTAGGGATCTTGGCTTCATACTGGTAAAGAGTAGAAAAAACGCAAATTAAATAATTGAACGAGTGTAGAATGCCGCATTAGCTGATTTGAGGTCTTTTTTATTCTTCCAGCACTTGGCGGGTCCTAACCGCAGTATGGTTGAAGGGCTGTCCAGCAAACAGAAAATAGGTGCATGGCACAACCTACTTTGCTGCAGCTCTGTAAAGTTAGTAAATGATTCAGCGTTTTATCGTGTTCCTGTAGGATTTTAATTGGCTGATGTCGATGTCTCTTGTTTGATCATGGTGTTCTGAAAAATACCCATGTCCTCTTGTTTTACCTTGTCCGTTTGAAATGAACAGTGATGTGGTGAAGGGGGAAGCCTTGAGTGAGTTATTGATATCTTTAAACGTCATTTCCTATTTCTAGACAAAGTTTTTGCTGCACTCCCCTCCAGGTAAAACTGATGTTCATGGACGAGGTAGCCCCTCCCAGGGGAGTGGGAGGGGCCTACGAGGCCCCGCCCAGCCGAAGCTACGACTCCCACTCCTCCAGCCCTGCCAGCAGCGACCCTCCTCCTCTCCCACGTGTCCTCAACTCGTTCGGCAAGGCCAAGCCCTTGGCCCCTACCCCCGCCGCCTCCAGACCCTCCTATAATCCGCTTGACACCACCAGCCGTCCGGCCCCAGTCACAGCAGTGTCAAGGGGCCCGGAGCAGCCAGGCGAGAGTCCAGAGGACCCCAGCCTCAAAACATTCCTGGGGAAGATCAAGGCCTTTGAGAAGATGGACCACTTTGCACGCGCTCAAAGGATGCAGGAGCTGCAGGAGGCCCAGAATGCCAGAGTGAGAGTTTTGAATTGTGTGTGTTGTGTTGTATGAGTAGTGTGTGTGTGTGTGTGTGTGTGTGTGTGTGTGGGGGGGGTTTAATGATTTTATTAATCCTCGGCCAAGAAGTCAAGAACATTTTGCTTAAATATATATATATTTAAGGCTTGTGGTCATGGTTATGCTTAAATTTAGGGTTACATAGAGGTTTAGGATTACATAGACGTTTAGGGTTTCATAAACGTTTAGTGGTAATGACAGGTTTTAGATTTATGGTTAAGGTTTGCGTTAAGTATATCAAGTAAAAAGAGAAGAGGTGTTTGTCTCTCTAAATGTGAGCTTAAGGTGGTGCGTTTCTTAGTCTGTTTTGTTTCAAAGGTATAACTATAACTTCTGTCTCCTTTGTCCAGTTGGAAATTGCCCAGAAGCACCCAGACATCTACGCTGTCCCTGTGAAAACCCAGAAGCTGGACTACAGCCGGCCTCAGCCAATAGGGTAAGGGGTGAGGGCTTTACCCAGCCAATGTTGTATTGACCCCTGCCTGTCCAGCTCCCATTCTATTCCATATGTATTCATGTGTCAGGCTTTTCACTAAGTTCTAGGGTGAGTTTAACACCTCAGTATTTTTCTGTGTGTGTGCAACTGTCCGTGTTCAGTTCCAGCTCGCGTCCTGAGCCTCAGACACCTTCCTCCAAGTTTCCATACTCTGACAGTCATGGGTTCTACCCCGGCGAAGAAGAGGAAGAGTACCGACACCAGCTTGCAGACCACACCAAGAGAGGCTACTACCAGACCAACGACCAGAAATACCAGGACACAGAACTCTAGACCATACCGCATACCACACACCAATAAATTACAGGACACAGAACGCCTACAAACTGAAAAACTAGACCACAGAACTGTAGACCACACCGCCTAAAATCTGAAATACCAGGACACTGAACTGTACACTACAGCGCTTTCAACAAGAAATTCCAGGACACTGAAATTTGGACGACACTTCATATAGCCAGTAATACCTGGACTGAAGGTTAGCGCTACTATGAGCCCTAAACTGTAATGCCCCTCCTCTCCTGGACCACGTACCACCCCCTTACCGCCCTATATAGGCATAAGGACCCCCCTTACCGCCCTATATAGGCATAAGGACCACCCCTTACCGCCCTATATAGGCATAAGGACCACCCCTTACCGCCCTATATAGGCATAAGGACCATCCCTTACCGCCCTATATAGGCATAAGGACCACCCCTTACCGCCCTATATAGGCATAAGGACCACCCCTTACCGCCCTATATAGGCATAAGGACCACCCCTTACCGCCCTATATAGGCATAAGGACCACCCCTTACCGCCCTATATAGGCATAAGGACCATCCCTTACCGCCCTATATAGGCATAAGGACCACCCCTTACCGCCCTATATAGGCATAAGGACCATCCCTTACCGCCCTATATAGGCATAAGGACCATCCCTTACCGCCCTATATAGGCATAAGGACCACCCCTTACCGCCGTATATAGGCACAAGGACCACCCTTTACCACCCAGTATAGGTATACATGTTGTTTGACGAACCACACACACCCTTCATTCCACCCGTTCTCCTCCCTTTGCCCTGCACCAATCCGCTGCTGACTCCGAAGCCATACTGCTTTTACGTTTTTCTTAAAAACGCTTTTTTGCTTCAAAGAAGTCAATTGATCTGTACTGTCCATTTGGATGAAACCACGCTGTTTTGTTATCGTTACAATTAGTATTATTTTTTTTGAAGAATTACCTGTATTTCGCTTTTTCCGTGGTGTTGTTTCAGACTGTTGTTTTGTTTCACTGCTCTGCATTATGATGTGTTCATCCAGGAGCCGCGTGTTGTTTCCTGCCTATGCAACTCGTTCGGTTGGTGCTGCCTGCAGAGCCACTGAAACCTATAGCCACGAGACTCTCCTCTCAATCCCAGAAGAACCTTAAACCTTACGAGTGCTCCAAGCCGTCGCTCCTCCACACCTCTCCACTTTCCTTTTGTACTATATCCTACATAACCAGCTGTCTCCAAACTATTTTAAAAGTTCACAAATATACATATTATATAATTACGTACAAAATGTCTAGTGTTTATACTCTATCCTGGCATTCCCTCCTATATGATTGTGTGTATGCACAGTGTAGTATTTATATACAGTATATAAAAGCAAAAGAGAGTAGTAGAGGGAGTGTGTGCGAACGGAGGAAGCATTCTATTATACACGTAGAATACACTGGAATTTGTTTCCGATTTTTTAAAGTGCCTTTTACTTTGTGTAACATGATGCGGTTTGGGGACACATGTCAATGCGTTGTGCCCGAGTCTCTGACCCCTGGACCACACCACTCTGCTGCTCTTAGGCTTTTAGGGAAAACAGGGAACAAGAAACACCAAATCCTTAATAATGTCCTCCCCACAGCATTGTCCGTCCATTTGTCCCCCAGAGACATGGCCAAGTTGGGGACAGCATTCAATCAAAACCCTTTACTGAGTTGCCGGATAACTGTTCTCAAACATGACATTGATGTTGGTGTTCAGTGCTGGAGCGGAAGTAAACCAATCAATACTATAGCTCAGACAGGATCTTACACAAGTGGAAGTCAATGTTTTGCCCACGGTAACCTGGCAAACAGTTTCAGTTGAACAGAACAACATATCAGGTGGGTTCAGGGAGCAGGTGTGAGGACGTTAGAAGTCTAATTGGTCATACGTTTTATTAAATGATTGTATCTCAGTTCACACTTTACCTCCACCAATGGGCTTTACTTGCTTATTAACACACCATATTTATGTATATGAGAGAGGAGAGAGATTGAAATAGAATGGGGAAAAGGAGAAAGAGAAATTAAAGACTAGTGTCTTTTGGGTCTGTTGTGGAGTTTCACCTTACAACAACCAAATAAAAGAACGTCTTTAACTCATGGTGTGAAGAATTTCTGTTTTATCAATTGTCGTTTTCTTTGTGATCAACTTGGCCTTCCAAAGAACACAAACCAGAACAAAAGCAGTAGGAATTGTTTTACAGACAAGGTCAAATTTGATGGTACCCCTTCACAAAAAACAAATAATACACTACTTTCTGACAAGATTCAAGGCAGACTTAGCAAAGAAGCCCCAAAACATAACCGCGCCTCCGTGTGTCACTATGATGTACTTTTCTTTGAAAGCTAAATTTGGTCATCATCAAGTGGAGAAAATATGGCATTACTAAGAACTGAATGTCCCTCCAAAATGGATGGGAAGAAAACTGGTCAGGGAGGCTTCCAAGAGGCTTACAGCAACATAAAACAGTTGCAGGAATTTCTGGTAAGTACTGGCTGTGTGCTACATGTGACAACAATCTCCTGTATTCTTCATATGTATGGGCTATGGGGTAGGGTGGCAAGACAGAAGTTTGCAAAAACAAACATCAAGTCTCCCAAAAGCATGTGGGAAAATGTGTTCTGGTCTGATGAAACCAAGCTTTGAACTTTTTGGCCATAATTCCAAAAGGTATGTTTTGCGCAAAAACAACAATGAACAAAACCGAAAGAACATCATACCCACAGTGAAGCATGGTTTGTTTTTCAATTGAATTGTTCACGTTATAGGTCACATTAAAGGTGGACATTTCTTTGACATCATTTATCTTTGTCCAATTTTTTTACTTTTTAACAGGGGTGTGTAGACTTTTTATATCGACTGTATGAGAAGAAACAAACAAGTAATAAAAAAAGACAAGAGGTAAAGTGTCAGTCTTGCACTAGGCTGCCAGGTGCATTTATTTCTTCTAGTGCAGAGTTGTCAAACCGATTCCACGGAGGGCCGAGTGTCTGCAGGTTTTCGCTTGTACTTGGTTATTATTAATTAGGTCACTAATTGGTTAGTTTCTACCCTCACCTAGTCGTTCAGGTCTGAACTGGGAACCAGTTCTTAGGAAACACCTATCTGCACAATTGGCTTCACAGCTCTTATTAAAAAGGTGGGACAAACGTTGGAGAGTTTGGAATTGAATTAATTGATTACTTCTGTGGACAAGTGTCTTTTATACAGCTAACAAACTGAGATTATGAGCACTCCCTTCAAGAGACATATTATAGAGTTATTTTAAGTTAGCATACAGCTTTGGAATTTATCCTTACTCTGCTCAGGACCAAGTCAATACAATCCCAGAAAACCTTTATGATGGTCACCGCAATGAAACCAAATCAATAATGTAGCACATTGTTGTACATTTGTTATCGTTTTGCTGCAGGCTAAACACATTATCATGATGGAACTGTCACTGTAAAATGTATTCCAATGTTATTATGTAAGCTAGTTGGAGGAAACGTTGTTGCCCTGTATACTAGCAAAACAAGCAACATGGGCTAACAACATTATAATAGACACATTTATTACATGCATATAATAGTATTATACTCATGACGAGATGACATGATAGCTGCATACCTTTATCTTTTTTCGTGTTTCTTGTCTCACCTGAGGTCTTGGATCTTTTCTTATCCCTTGTTTGTACTCAAGTCAATAAATTACCGATCCTCCAACACTGTCAAGGGTCAAGACTAAACCACTTCACCTTGCTGTTGTGCAAGCTGGTTCTTAACGATTTAGCAAAAACATGAAAAAAATGCATAAGTTGTGGTTTATTGGGTAGCATTTTGTAGTGTGAGGGATTTTACTATATGCGTTATTAGTACTGTACAAAGTCTGAGGTGTGTTATTTGATACATTTCCCCGCTCTGGCTTCCAGTGGGGAGGTCTTAGTTCTACTTTCCCCCGCCCCATCTCCTGCTTCTGAGTGGGAGACCGTACCAGGCCAGGCCGTAGTCTGCCTAGCTCACAAACTAGAAATGTCTGAATGTGACACTACTCTGGGCACTTGGTTGTGTTTGTCCACAGATTTCCCCACAGAGTGAAGAAGGGGCGTCAGGGAAGCCCCTGAGTATCAACACTTGTTATCAACCCCTGAATATCCACACATGTCCGCAGCACGAAGACTAGGCAAGAAGTCTACGGACATCATCTGCCTGATATATTGATCGAAAAAACAAACAGTATCTTTACCCTTAATGTAAAGCACTTTGGATCGCCCCTTTGTAAGAAATGGAAATAAACGTGCCTTGCCTCAGTGGTGTCAAAGCAGAAATCATCTGTCCAAATAAACATTAAAACACTGCAAAATGCCTTCAATATGTTTATTGGGGGGGCAATAAGAAGTATGATATGTGAGAAAGAAATTGCGTGTGTGTGTATTTGTGGGTGTAATTGAAGATAGCTGGTCAGGTTCACTCGATGACATCATCATTGGAAACGCAGCAGAAAAGTCTCCTGAAGAATCGTTTGATGATGACAGCAGCTTTAAAAGATAAGGAGAAAAGATGAATTGCCAAACTGTCCTATATAAAATATTAACAAATAAGTTATATTATTCTAAGCGTAACTTGCTAAATTGATCTTTATTAATATAACTTACCTTTCTGGACATCAGCTGATTCATTTCTAATATCAAGGCTGACTGTGTTAGAGGCCAGCCGTGTTGGAGTGTTGTCCTTGACTTTTTCATCCATGTTGACTCGTTCATCCATCAGGGACTCATCTGTAATGACTTCTTCAGTCACCAGGGACTCATCTGTAGTGACTTCTTCAGCCACCAGGGACTCATCTGTAGTGACTTCTTCAGCCACCAGGGACTCATCTGTAGTGAATTCTTCAGTCACCAGGGACTCATCTGCAGTGACTTCTTCAGTCACCAGGGACTCATCTGCAGTGACTTCTTCAGTCACCAGGGACTCATCTGTAATGACTTCTTCAGTCACCAGGGATTCATCTGTAGTGACTTCTTCAGTCACCAGGGATTCACCTGCAGTGACTTCTTCAGTCACCCGGGATTCATCTGTAATGACTTCTTCAGTCACCAGGGATTCATCTGTAATGACTTCTTCAGTCACCAGGGATTCATCTGTA
>JACXGK010007581.1:0-24859 GCA_016801125.1 Novumbra hubbsi
TGTCTTGTCTCTGCGTTCGTTATTGTATTTCTGTTTTGTGTGTGCACGTTTGTGCTAGACGTGCTTTCGTTTCACCTTAAGCCTGTATGCATTGCTTATATACACGGCTTCAGTATTTCGACGGTACCACAGACCGTCAAAGGAATAAATATCCTTACGCCTACCTGCAGTTTGGTCCTCTCATTCACGATACCTGACAAGTTTTAATAGGGCTCTTAGGCAAAACTAATTGTTTGGGATCTATGATTTTCCCGCACTTGCGCTGAATGAGATCGTCTGCTAAATAAATATGTGAGACCATTCCAACTGGTCTCTAACATGTAATATTATGTTAAATATTTAACACCTCTCTTAGTCTCTTGGGGATTGTATTATACATCTGTATACACTGTTTCTGCAGATTGTGATCGATAAAGTCTATCAGCATATTGTCTCGCTATACATCCAACACCTTGTGCATAGTAACTATGGGAAGCTGGTCAGAAGATGGGATGATATTGGAGATAGAGTGACACAGGATGCTGAGCATCTTCACGTGATTTTTTCTGGCCTGGTGAGATAGCTACACCTGTACACTAGATACTATCAACATATTTACACTTAATAAACTACAGGTGGCAAATGTCAGAATGTGTGACTACTGTAAAAATGCCAACATTCTTCTACTACCATTTTCATCAGAATCCCGAGGTGAAACAGTGGAACCTCATACTACTGAAAACGGCAGATGTGCTTAATTGCAGCGATGTAGAAAGCCTCAAGATATCAGTCTGTGTGATACTGAGGGACTGCTTCAATATAGGGTAAAACAAACACTCCTTGTATGGATAAGTATGCCACAGATTTCTGAGTTCTGCATTATCAACATCACTGACGGTAATTCTATATGTCAACAATATTCTATAGAGTTTCTTAAATACACAATGGCTAATCACTGGAGATATGCTTGGTACACTATCTGTACAAAAGTATTGAATTTAATATTTTAGTTAATCATTGAATCCAGGTATTTCATACAGTCCCTTGCCACAGGTGTATAAAACCAAGCATCGAGCCATGCAGTTGCCTTTACAAATATTTGTGAAAGAAATGGGTATTTCTAAAGAGCTCACTGAATTAGAGCGTGGTACTATAATAGGATGCCACCGTTGCAACAAGTCAGTTTGTGAAATTTCTTCTCTCCTAAATATTCCACGATCAACTGTAAGTGGTATTATTGCAAAGTGGAAGGATTTAGGAAAAGTTGCCAATGCTCTGCTGACTCAATAACTGCAGATTTCCAAACCTTCTCTGGCATTTACATCAGCATTAAAACTGTGTGCCGGAAGCTTCAAGTTTCCAAGGTAGAGCAGCTGTATGCAAGCCTTACACCACCAAGCATTGGATGGAGTGGTATAAAGCAGGGCACCTCTGTGGAAATGTGTTCTGTGGATTGACGAATCACGCTTCTCTATCCAGCAGTCTAATGGATGAGCCTGGGATTGGCGAGTGCCAGGAGAACGTTTCCTGCCTGACTGCATTGTGCCAACTGTACAGTTTGGTGGAGGAGGGATAATGCTATGGGGTTGTCTCTTTGGGGTTGGCCTAGGCCCCTTAGTTCCACTGAAGGGACATGTTAATGCCTCAATGTACCAAGAAAATTCTATGCTTTCTACTTTGTGGGAAAAGTTTGGGGAAGGCTCTTCTCTGTTCCAGCATGACTGTGGCCCAGTGCATAAAGCAAGCTCCAAAAAGGCATGTTTGGATGAGTTTGGTGTGGAAAAACTGGACTGGCCTGCACAGAGCCATGACCTCAAACCTATCGAACACCGTTGGGATGCACTAGAACGGAGATTGTGAGCCAGGCTGTTTTGTCCAACATCAGTGTTTGACCTCACCAATGCTCTTCTGGAAGAATGGGCAATAATTCCAACAGACACACAAAATTGTAGAAAGCCTTCCCATTAGAGTGGAAGCTGTTATAGCTGCAACAAGGGGGGACCAACTCGATTATTGCATATTTATTTAGAATGGAATATCATACAAGATCAGGTAGGTGTAATGTGTAGGTGTCCCAATACTTTTGTCCATATAGTGTATCTCCAATTGTGTGTATTTATTCATGCTTATCTCTGTGTAGTACAGAGCACCTGCCTGCCCTGCTGCATTGGAAGAGAGGCCTGTCACGAAGGCAGATCCTGGAGGTTCTTGAGGCCTGCCAGGATGTGAACTCCATTGACTGGTCTGCACCCTGGTATGGCTGCATCTTTTGCTGCTGATGGTGTAAACTGGAAAGTGAACTGGAGAAAAGACACGTTATGACCCCAGTCTATAAGCATTTTAATGAGAAATAATACACATACAAATCCACTGTAATTAAAACTGACTCAAGCTTTTAATTCTGAAGTCAAGTGGTTTCAATCCACATAAAAAATGCCTCATGTGCTGGGAGCATACCAATATTCACAAAATGGGAAACAGTTTGGCATGTGGGAGGAGTTCTGTAGATAAGGAAATCCCAAGACCCACCGTAATTCACAACACATGAAAGAATTAGAAACTTTCGGCTTATCACTTTGGCTCATATTTTTCACTGTACTTTTCACAACGTTTCCCAAGAATAAATATAACTAGGGTTGGTGTTCCTCCTTAAATACTTTCCAAAACCTATTATTAACCTTGACATTTTTCCATTGGAGACAATATCCTAGAAGTGACTGTTTGACCCACTTGAAGTAGAGGGACTGAGAAAAGAAAACATCACATGAAAATGGACTTTGAAGTAACTAAGTCACAATAACAAATGCAGTTCACCTTATGTTGACTTAGAAATACATACATCTCAGCTATATAAGCTGTCTGACAACTAACACTATGATAATAGTGTTTTCAAAGCAACATGAGGCAACTAATAGAGTTCCAATGAGGCCAAGTAGTTGGTGCCTGAATTGCAGATGCATCACTTGAAAAAACTGCAACATTCTTAAATATGTCATTGAGAACAGTCTCATCAATAATAAGAGGTTATAGAGCTTGCAGGGTGTCACACATTGGATTTTTAAAAATAGAGCTATGCTGTTTTAGAGACGGAAGTAGGTGCATTACAGAAAAAGCTGTTGTGTTGCATTGAACTTTTTATAGGATAGCAACAAGCACACAATATACAAAATCAATGTGGCTTGCCAATAACGTATCCATAATAAACGCCAGGCTAAAAAGGGTAGGTACAGACGCGTGAAAAATTACAAGCAAGCAGAACAACATCAACACACCTTGGGATAGATTCTAGGGAACACTATTCTTCAAACACCCTCATTGGGTGTTTTTATGATGGCAGCGGAGAGCGCTGTCTAACGCTTCAGACTAGAATGTCCAACTAGGTTGAAATCTGGTGGCTGTGAAGGCCATAGCATAAAATTCACACCATTGTTATACTCATCAAACCTTGTCCACTTGTGCCTTGTGGATGGGGGCATTGTCATTCTGGAAGACCCAATAATGAACCCTCTTTCAAAGTCACTTTCCTCATGCCATCTTGTTCCAAAATTGAGGTAAAGTGGGAGTTTTTATACATGCAACAAAGCGTGTTTATGATTGTTAATGCTTACCGTTTCATGTAGTACACCTGCATGAAAGCATCTGCATTCATTATATTCCAAAAAAATGTATACATTTTTTCTACTTTAGTTAGTCACTAGTCTGTACATTACAGGGGGAATTTTTGCCATGTCATGCTGGCTAGATCAGTGAACATGTGCACTTGTATCTGTAATTGATAGAATCACACTTTCCATGCTGCATGGTCATTTCTGTTGTGATCCAGCATTAGTGCAATTAATATGTTTTAGTGTAGCAAGATGCAATCAGTGTTTACCTACTCTTCCCGCCAGCATCCGGCATTAGCTGGTTCTTTCGTGATGACCGGGGCCGTAATCGTGATCTGTGTCAGATCAAAACAAACATAATCACGCAGTATGGAAAGTTTGATTCTATCGATGTTGAGCCGAGTGGAGATGTTTACCATGATAATAATGCTTGACATTTTGCATACATCGTCAAATGTATTTGACAGCGCAATACATTTATTCGAAAAGTGCAAAATCGATGTTGATCCCCGATTATGATAAACGACTGGCCATCGTTTAGAAATCAGCAATTTGAAAGAAATTAGGCGTTATTTCCACCAAATCATTTAGCTTAAAGTTGTGTGATTAAGCATTTGATTAAATATTTCGTATAATTCGTGCGTGATTCTTTGTTCGATTTAGTTTGGCAATCTCATCCAACTGAAGGTACATATACTGCCACCGTCTGCACTTGAGTGTAAGGCCGGTTGCAGCTTCCCTACTTCATTCCTTCATACTATGGCCTGTATCCCTTAAAAAATAAAACAATGCCTTTAAAACCACCTCCTTCCATTTCCCACACCCATGACCACCATCCATGTCCCGCTCCCACTTAGCCTCCATAACAGTGTCATACATTTGCTCCCTATTGTGGAATTCGTTATTCCTAAGAAGTAGGAAGGCGGAGGGTTAATAAGTTACTTGGGACATGCCATAAGAAGGGGGGGGGGGGTCAGGAAGTTAGGAGAATAAGACAATGGACATTTTGTGCATGGAAACCTATAGATTAACTCCTAGCTTGACCACCACACATGGGACTGATCAAGTGACCCAGGAAGGAGAGGAGGGGAGACCGGCCAGAGGGGTCCTGCAGACTTCCTGGCGCTGGACACAACAACACCATTCTCATCTACCCCGGAAAACGTCACCAGATGGTTCACCCCAGGGCTGGGGGCTGCGACACGAGACGGACACTCAGGAAGCACGCGCAGCAACTTCTATGCATTGACTGTGTGTGTGTGGCTATTTAAACTGTGTCCGATGTGAACAGACTTCAGATCTTCCTGTCCGGCGAGACAGATCTCCGGTTGCATTCGTAATAAAGGTGTATGATTTGGGAAGACTTGACAGCGTGGACATTCTCTGATTTGCAACCCGGGGGAAACATTAGGTTTGTACACTATCTATCCCATACCTAATTCCCATCTCTGACCTCACAGACCTATGTGCTCTAATAAAAATGTCTCAGTTTACTACCTTCACCACACTGTCTCTCCTATAACTCAATCTCTGCTGCATGTAGCAAAGGCTAGATCCCCCTGTGACCCAACAGGACTTGGACACCAATCCTGTAAACATGTGCTATCCTAGACCCGCTGGACTGCCTGCGCAACCTGAATGGGCTGCAGGTACTGCCTCATGCTACCAGCAGTGACAAGGACAATAGTAAAATGCAAAACTAAAGAATCAGACAGAAAGGAAAAGGGAAGAGCAATTTTCTGTGGCCACCACCTGGAAAACCAATCTCTTTTTTGGGGTTGTCTTGCTGTCTTCTCTCCAGTGCACCTCACTCTTACTTTCACCAAAACAGGTGACATTGATTAACTAACGCTTACTACTGGACAGCCTGAAAAGAGGAAAGACGGAGTGCGGTTATGGCATTGAATTTTTAGTTAACTGAAATATTGAGCAGATCAACTCTCGCGGGCTTAATTAGTACACTGCTTAATGTGTCTTTATGAACTTCCTTGCATATCAGCTGGCAAAAACAGACAGGAGTTGATGTTTACCGCATGTGGTACAACAAACCAAGTTTAGACCCTTGACAATTAACTAGACCCTTGACAATGTACGTGTAAAGCAACACATTAGACACGTTTGGTGGAAATGAGGTGTCAACGTTATATGTCGAAGAACAATTTTAATGCAACATAGAGTGTTGGTCCAATGTTTCCGGAAATAAAAGATCCCATATTTACCAGACACAAAAGCTTATATTTTTTATGTGAAATCATTAACTGCCGGATTTATTAACTGCTGGATTTCCTTATAAGAACTGTGCTCACTAATCATTGAAATGTTTTGTTCAGTTAACTTAAAATGTAATTGAAAAAAGGTAACAATGACTGTAATTACTAGCAAACCAATTTAAAGTACAATTCAACTACACACTTGTAAAGCATATTTTTAATGAAATAAATCCAGATGCAAACTACTCACCACATAAAGGAATCTATATAAAAATGTTTACGTGAAGCAAAACTAAAATAATTTCCTGAAATACATTTGCAATTATATCTGTCTCCAGACAATAAAGTAGCTGTAAAAAAAATTGGTACCCCAAGGTACATGTTAAGGATGAAAACATCACATTTATATTACATTACATTTATGTACATTTGTATTTTACATGGCACCATCAAAAGCTTACAATGGTTGGCAATGTGATCTAAGTCTCTTTAAAATGTAAAGGCTATTTGGCCCCTACCCATACACTCAGAGCCAGCCCTAGGCATAAGCAACACAAGACTGCCGGGACCACTAAGGAAATGGGCCCACAAATCAAGTTTTGCTTAAGGCCCCCAAAGTATACACTGCAGCACACAGTACAACTGATAATCGCTTGTTGGTTAACACTGCTAAATAAGAATCTTCAACACTCATTTAACCTGAACCATGGAGAAAAAAGGTGGGGTATCTCCGGAGCTGATTGTGTCCTGGTTGCCCACGAAAGTCTTCCTCACTCTTTTCACTGCCGAGGAAGACAGGTTGGACTTAAGACTAAGTAGAGCAGACACATGGATTTCACTGTGGGTGAAGGAGAAAGGGTGTTCAATGAAACAACACCTTGTGTGGGATGTTGACCATGTGTGAGGAACTGCATTTAGCATTATATGATGCTTCATGCCTGAGAACAGCTCTTAGTTGTGGCATACTGGCCATAACCATACCCTGCATGTCTTTTTGATTCATTATATTGATACAGTAGAGAATGCAAAGGTGATACAAAATCAAACAGCTTCAGTATTGTGTAAAACTATTGATTGTTTTGGGAGTAAAAAATATGTTCAACCTGAGATCACGGTATGTTTGACTCAGAGTCGCGATCTCAAGCTGTAGAGCTGAAATGTCTTGGAGCTTCAGCACTTCAGCAATCTTAGCCAGAACCTCAGACAGCCACTCCTGCCTGGAACCCTGTGACAACATACGTCATATTAGGCCAATCTCCTGGGTGTGTCTGTGTGCCCAACCAAAAGAGTTTCACTGAAATCCAAAGTTTTTCTCAACACACTCTACTAATTACATTTGCAACATAATGGTATTGCAGAACAAAAAGCTTGGCTATAGCCAGAAAAAAATACTTTTGTAGCATCCTTTTTTATGATCATGCAAATAAGTAACGATCTAAAAGCATAAACAATGTACAGTGGAGGAAAACAATATTTGATCCCCTGCTGATTTTGTACGTTTGCCCGCTGACAAAGAAATGATCAGCCTATAATTATAATAGTAGGTCTATTTAAACAAGGAGAGACAGAATAACAACAAAAACATCCAGAAAAACGCATTTCTGAATGCAAGTTCTGAATTGATTTGCATTTTACTCAGTGAAATAAGTATGACTTAGTACTTGGTGGAAAAATCCAAAGCATAAAGTTTCCACCTCCATGTTTGACGGTGGGGATGGTGTTCTTGGGGTCATAGGCAGCATTCCTCCTCCTCCAAACACAGCAAGTTGAGTTGATGCCAAAGAGCTCAATTTTGGTCTCATCTGACCGGAACACTTTCACCCAGTTCTCCTCTGAATCATTGGACAGGTGTCTTTTATATAGGTAGCAAACTGAGATTAGTAGCACTTCCTTTAAGAGAGTGCTCCTAATCTCAGCTCATTACCTGTATAAAAGCCAGAAATCTTGCTGTTACTTGGCTGAGTAAAATACAAATCAATGTGTAACTTATTTTTTGTTGTTATTCAGTCTCTAATTGTTTAAAAAAAATCCCATTAAAATGACTGATTATTTCTGTGTCAGTGGGCAAAAGTCCAAAATCAGCAGGGGATCCAATCATTTTTTCCTCCACTGTACTTCCTCAATGAAGCATGCATGCTTCGTTCCAATCTCACGGAAGCTAAATATTATCTAAAAGTGCAATCATACCTTCTTTGAGCTAATATTTAGTTGCCAGGTTACAGAAAGATTGTTTTGACTTGAAGCCTAGGTTTCTGTCATCGTGTTCTACTGTACGTATATACAGTCATTTTCTTGTTGTTTGCTTGTCTTCAGCATCCAGCATTTTTCCACTACAGACAAAAATGTTGACAGTATTCTCACCGCTTCAGTGAACAGTTTGTGTAGTCTCTGGCCATCCTCACACAGAGATCTGGCAGCCTGTTCCTGCATTTCTTTGTCTCTAAGCTTTATCTTCCTCTTTAGAAGCCTCCTCACGTACTCCACTGTCACCTCCAAGTGAAGCTGGCTCAGCAGCTCCTTTATAACCACACAACCAAGCAACCAATTAACCAACAAACCAGGGAATCAGTCATTCCATCTCTCAGTGAGACCATCAATTTAAAGTACCTGATGGCAGGTGTCAGTCAAGCCCTTAAGATCCTCAGCGTGTTTGGTAATTCCTTCAAACAGTGTTTCAACCATGTTTTTCTTCTCCAACCAGACTGGTGTCCCCAGAGCTCTGTATTGAGACTGAATGTGTGTGTAGAGGGGCAAATAGTCAATGAATCAACATAAAAAGCAAGAGCAGGAAAGTAGTAGCAACATGTCATGTTATGACCTGTTTTTCTTAGTTCAACTTTTCCAAGGTTTGGAGATACCTTGAGATCCTTGTGTATTGGGCTTGTTAAAAAGGTGTAGCCACAGTTCTTTAATTCAGCTACTATGGACAGACAGCATTCCTTCACATGCAATGGGAAGATATCTGCTTTCTTCACAATGTAGTCCCTATGTGGAATCATACAAGTGGAAAAAGATGCCTAGTTTGTCAGGATTATCGTGTTAATATGAACATTACATTACACAAAGGGAAAGTGATGTATACCTGAATTGTTCAACACAAGCAAGATTGGCCATTATCACAGTTCTGCTGTTTTTTTGGTGGACGGCCTTGATAACCTTTTCCTGGAATTGCTTGTAGCTGCAAGTGAGTAGTTGGGTAGATTAGTAAACATTCTACATTTGATTGTATTTGGTGTGGTTACAGTTGTGAGAAAACGTAGGTAGAACCTTGTGAATTACACGCAAAAACGGCTCCTAAAATAATGTATAATCTTCATCAAAGTTATAATAATAGATACACAAGAACACAATGAAAAACTAAAATACTTTTACATGTTGCTAATGAACACATTGGTCAACAGCATAGGCTGGATAAAGTATGTCAAGCATGAGGTAAATCACACATTAACACGAAACTGTATGTATGCTGGAGCCCTTTCTGAAGGAATGCAGGTAATGATAGGTGCTCCATAATTTTCTCGCAACTTCCGGACATGTAACTTGTTGTTCTGTGCTGCGAAAATTTTACGTTACCTATTCAAGAACTCTTTTAACAGGCCCACAATCAACTGGACTTTGGAAGTGTCTTCCAAAATGGTCTCTATAGATTTCACTGCAGCATTGATGCACTAAAAGGGAAACAGACAATGATCATCATGTGACAAAAGGAACAGTGACAGATATTTAAATGACAAATATTTCCTATATGTTGTTTACTTGAATGACGTCGATGGCCAAGGGGCTAAAGTAACAGTTGTCTCGGAGTTCAGACTCGGACCCCTCCCTCCAGGATTGCTCCACAGACTTTAGCATTTTGTTGAGTAATGTCTGAACCTCTGTCTGCAGATAGAGCATGAACAAAACATTGCATATATTTTTGCATTAAGATATATCTTCCTTTCTGGTCAAATAAACTGTAAAATTATTTGTTTTATTTACATTTAATACTATTTTGGCAGGCAAATCTACTAGTCAGTATGAACATATTAACACAGGGTTCAAAAAACCTCTAGAGCAGGGGTACCCAAACTAGGGCCCGCCACGCCATATAATATAATACAGTTTTGGTACAATGCAACGTCACTTTCGGCCCACAGCCCTCAGTCAAGTCAGATTTTTGGGCCCTTCATAGGAAAAAGTGTGGGCACCCCTGATCTAGAACTAGAAAAAGGGAAACGAGGAAAAAGACAGATTGGCATTCAAATAACATTTACCTCTTGGTGACTAAGATATTGCTCCTCCAGTGGTGTGGTCAATTCCAAAGACAACAGCTTTCCCAATTTTTCGGAGTTGATTTCATTTTTGAGTTCTGGATTATGTAGAATTCTAAGTCAAAATCAAGGTGTTAAAATGTTAGCATGTCTCATCTCCCAAACCCCATATATAATCTTGGAACCATCAAAACAAACAAGGCATCACTCACTCTGGGTAGGCAACGTTCACCCAATACAGGACATAGGAGCAGTCGGCCATTCCCAGCCCGTACTCCGTTATCTTCCTCATCGCTCTGCTGAAGGCTTGGTGGTACATCTGTCCATAGAGGTTGCAGATGTCCATTTCCTCAGGGTAGCAGCCCTTTACGTCCTTCACCACCCTCAGTAGGTCCTCCTGCAGGCGTCGTCCCTTCCCACAAACATCCCTCTGCAGGGAGGAGCGGAGCTTGTTGCTCTCTGCAGGAGGCAATTCAGCATTGTCCATACGCTCCTCCACCAGGCTCTCGAGGACAGTATAATGGTGGCTCCTACATTTACTGGGCCTCCAATCAGGTTGTTGACCCTCCTGATTAAGCCATCGTCTATCTTGCTCCTCTTCCTGTAGGATAGCCTTTACTGCAGACGTCAGAGCCTCCAGACGGCCTTGGTCCAGACTGACGGAACTCTTCACAGCCAGGTCGATGTAGCTGAGTAAAGCTTGCCGATTGCTGGTTAGCTGCTCTTTCTCCTTCTCCCGCTCTGTGGTCAACTGAACCACCTCCTCTGAGACCGGTCCATATAAGTATTCCTCTTTGTCAATCAGCTGTTGACCAGCCACATCCAGGCGATTTATCTGAAGGTTCTGCTCAAAGGTCAACACTTCTAGGGTAGAAGACAACCATGACAGCACACAGTTAAAATAAAATCTGCAAACAAACATTACGCATACATTACCATTCAGAAATAGTCATAAAAATTATATTGAAATTAAAAACCTTTTAAAACATAAATAAAATAAAGTTTTATAACATACTAGAACTACCCAGACTAGACTGATCTAGCCAAATCCATCTCACAGCCAAAACAAAAACTGTTACTCAATAAGAGATCCATATCTAATCAGCCATAACCCTAACCCTAACGTAGTTGCTATGTCTACACAATTAACAATGTCAACACTATTTCTGATCAACTTGATGTTATTTTAATAAACCAAAAATGTGCTCTTCTTTCGAAAGCAAGTGACCACAAACTTTTGAGCGGTAGTGTACATTTTTAGATTTACACATTTTGATGTGAGGGAGTATATAGACCCTACATATTTATTTTGCCATGTTGGAGAAATCAAGCTAATATGAAGTGTTATCAATATTCCATGAAATTGGCAGGTTGTTTTTGGGAGACTGATAATATTAGCAAAAGTAAGGAATCGCTTGGCTAATCTCAAAAAACATAATTTGGATGTCACGAGGTAGCCAGAAGAGGTGACACATTTGCAGAGTCTTTGTAGTATCCATATTTATTTAAAGGTTTTAAATGGAAACTTACTTGGATATTGAAAACAACAAAAACCAAGCACAGTTTAACTGGCCAGAACAGAGGCATATAGCACAAACAATAATCCACCATGAGTGGGCAAAAACATGGACCTGAAGTAGGCTCCCCAATTAGAGACAACAGACAACAGCTGTCTCTAACTGGGGAGCCCAAACATCTCCATAGAGATGCCTAGAGGCACCTCTATGTAGCATGCCCTGGCTGTGAGCCCTGGGCATACACAGATTCTGAAAGACACGTTCGAAAAATACATACTTTTTGTTATCTATTTATACATTTTTGCTTAATATATAATTTTTCTACATGATCCTATGCAAGTTGTAAATGTCCCTAAAAACATTGTGGATGTTTCATGCAAGTACATATACATGAATTCATGAAGCTTCCTAAATAGACTGCTTGAATTACACTATGCTCTCCAAAAAGTAAATCTAAGTATAATAAGGAACAGGCATGTATTGATTCGTAAATTATAAAAAAAATATATAAATCTTATATTCACCTTTGCCAAAAATCTGCAGCGGCAGAAACAGAGAATATTCTGGAAACATTTCTACTCACCTTGGGTCGGGGGTGTAATAACAATGGATGTGTTGGAGCCATCCGAAGCACTGATGTTGGTGTTGCCCATCTTATTGCGTTTTAGGGCGCGAGGCAGTTTAAAAGCCTTAAATAATCCTCCAGCTGATGTTTTCTTTTCACTGTGCTTCACTGGAGATTCTGTCTTAGAGGATTCTGTTTCTGGGGAGGTCCGGGTCCATTGAGTCCTCACTGTTGTCAAAAGGACAGTCATTCTGCCATGAGGATCAGAGTTATTTTTGCAATCTAATTTCCTACAATTCTACATATTTTGCTGTCATATGCTATCGGAGGCCCTGAACTAATTTAGATGTGTATATTATATATATGTTATTTAATCATGTTAATTTTTTTATCCAAAGGGCATGGGGCATTGTTTGGTAAATCAGACATGCTAAAGAGATTGCATGCCAATGGAGGTGTTTGCAGGCTACACCTGAATAAGACAATGTGTTTTATATATATGGTTTACCAATGTGGTTATAGCAGAGGCCACAGTCCGTTGCTAAAGAAACTAATATTTAATTTCAGGGATTATTTCTATCTAACACCAAAATGCGGTTAATAATAAATAATCCACTGAGAAACCGAATCAGAGAATATAAATAGGGATGCGATTGTGATCCTTCGGTTTTTCAGACTGTTAAATGTTCCACACATGTTTAACCGTTTTAATTATTAAAATCTGCAATTAGCTTGCACAAAAATTCAGAGTTTAGTGGAGGACGTTTATGAAAAAAGTAATACTAATAACAACCACCAAACTCAGGTACTGAGGCTACAATACGATACACCAGTCTTTAAAATATTTAATCTGTCTTTATAGTATTTTAATTAAATATCTTCCACTAGGCTTGAGTATTTTGCATGTCAGTAACAACTGTTTAATTTAACCGTTAATCCTCTAATAATGTTAATAGCCACCTTACCTGCTTCCTCCCTCAACTTTCTTAATAATTTCATTTTGCCACAGCAACTGTTGCTTTCAATTATAAGTCAAGGTCTGACCATACAGCTGGTCCAGTAGAATCGAGTATTCAGATGGATACGCGGTTGTCCTTTTATAAATGTTGAGCTGCGCTTTGGCAATCTGGGCTTCACGTAGGCGTAGCATTGCTTGTCCGCGTCCATCCTTTGAAGTCTGTTTGGTATTGAGTATGTCTCAACAGTCTCATACACATTTTCCCAATGCTATCATGTGCTGCGGTGTTTGACTGAACTGGTCGGATCTCTCACATAATAAACAAGTAAATCATGTGTTTATGGGCTTCACTATAACTAGTTAGTGATAACTAGCATTAGTGATTCATTTATTATGGCTGCAGTATAAAAGCTGGCTGATAATAGAAATATGAGAACGATAGAAGGAGTGTGAGAAAAGTAGATTCATACATAACGGATTTAATGTGATGGACTTAAGCTACTCATACCAGTCCGCGCGTGCATTAATTACTAACATTTCTTTTGGGTGTCGTTGCCTGGTTTATGTGGTAGTTGGAAAGCATTCAGGGATTTCTACCACTGACTCGCGCTGTCTAGCCAATTTGCGACATCACACATGAAATATTAAGGTTTGATAGTTATTGATTGTAAATATTATTCATATATAAACAACAAGTGCATATACAAAGAACATATTACCTGACCAAGACCAATAATAGAATTAATAAAAAAGATAAAAATAGGCTTCTTACAGTTGAATAAACCTAGTATTGGATATTACTCAGGAAATCATCAGGAGAAATGTAACCTTTTACGAATAATATATTGTATGTACAGAATTAGTACCCAGAAGAAAATCATCGGGAATATTTCAAAGCTTTTGTTAAAAACACATCAGGCAATCTTAAGATTTATAAGTTGAATCAGCAAATCCACTAAACCTTCACATCTAAAACCGAGGTTGGAACGATGTCCTGGGAAAGTACAACATAGCGGAGAAAGCGCTCACGCTTCGTAAGTTTCCAGAATTTTGCAACTCTTGGCAGGAGTCCACCATTGGGGCTAGAAGACTTGTGTTTTGAAATATAAATTTTGTTCGAACTACTTTTAATGTCACTTATTTTGTCATAAGGTGAAGAGAAAGGTTAAACATGGTATCAGAGTGAGAGTCTCTAACTAAATCAGCGGTGGACCATGATTAATGGAAGTTTAGATATCTTGTCGTTAAAGCTAAAAATATAAAACGTTTAGTCTCTTTAGACTGTCACTGAATAAAACTCACCAATTGGCATTCTCTTTGTATTGTGCTATTCTTACTTCAGGAACAGGCTGCTTGCTGCCCACTGTTGAATTGTTGGTATGAATTAGGTGCTTTCTAATGGCCTGGGAGTTTTACAGCCCATGTCCCTCTCTTCCCTTCAACACCTCTAACCTTTCCCAGAATTCTCTCTCTCTAAACATCCTAACCAATTCTCTGCCATACATCCGGTCATTATTGGTGTTGGGAAAATACTCATTTGGTCATGTCACTGTTCCTGTCTCAGATAAGAGAGTCTGATGCTTGTAATGCTAAGGTTGAGGGTTGGGTTCATGCACTGGAAAAGTATGTAAATATAACTACGACCTGTAAGTAACATCATAGACATAAATATATCTCCACAATCCTATACCTCCACAATCTGTGTTTTGTATAAGTCAAATTGGTGTGCATGGACTTTTCCCAGAGGTAGGATTAGGTTACAGGCTGTTATCCAGGACGGCAGGATGTAAGGGCATACCGTTTCTTAACCTGTCATTGGTGCAACTTTTGTTTGTAAATGCACATCAATGTATAGCTTATTTGAAATGTGTGTTTTTTTTTATTCTGTATTTCACTGTTCAGATAAACCTAGCATTAAAATTATAGACTGATCATGTCTTTGTCAGTGGGCAAACATACAAAATCAGCAGGGGATCAAATTATTTTTTTCTCCACTGTACACTGTTTATGCTTTTAGATCATTACATGGACATTCCTAACAGGTTCGGAATATCTCATGGCTTTTGTGTGTTTGTTTAGCACACAAGCTGGATGATGAGTGGTGAAGAGGCCGCCAATAAACCAACCGCCCAAACCCGTTCCCGTAAATACCAGCACAGGTTGTTCCCATAAACAATAACACAGGTTGTTCCCCTATACACCATTACAGGTTGTTCCCCTAAACACCAACACAGGTTGTTCCCGTAAACAACAACACAGGTTGTTCCCATAAACAACAACACAGGTTGTTCCCCTGAACACCAACACATGTTGTTCCCATAAACAACAACACGGGTTGTTCCCCTAAAGACCAACACAGGTTGTTCCCCTAAACACCAACACAGGTTGTTCCCGTAAACACCAACACAGGTTGTTCCCGTAAACACCAACACAGCTTGTTCCCGTAAACACCAACACAGGTTGTTCCTGTAAACACCATTACAGGTTGTTCCCCTAAAGACCAACACAGGTTGTTCCCGTAAACAACAACACAGGTTGTTCCCGTAAACACCAACACAGGTTGTTCCCCTAAACACCAACACATGTTGTTCCCATAAACAACAACACAGGTTGTTCCCCTAAACACCAACACAGGTTGTTCCCGTAAACACCAACACAGGTTGTTCCCGTAAACACCAACACAGGTTGTTCCCGTAAACACCAACACAGGTTGTTCCCCTAAAGACCAACACAGGTTGTTCCCGTAAACAACAACACAGGTTGTTCCCGTAAACAACAACACAGGTTGGTCCCGTAAACACCAACACAGCGATGCAACACCAGAGATGAGGGTGCCTCCCACCCTAACTTGTTAGCCTATTTGTTTTCATTCACAACCGCGATCCTCCTCTTAAATTGTTAATGAACTCCCTGTAGCACACAGAACACTGGCATGGTGTCTGTATTCCTGTTTCTCTCCTCATGATGCCCGGCATCCTCACACCCTGTCACACCTACTACACACTACACTAGTGTGCCCCTTGGGATCTACACTCAACCAACATGTTTTACTGCGGGTTTCCGCCTATATATTTCTCAATTTCCTACCATGGAACTCCCCGCACATGTTGTTTACAGAAGCTTGGTTTAAGAACAGGAAACTGCATGTTCAAGATGTATTTCTGACTTGGTAATGATTTGCCGGGTGGGTGTGACTTGGATACTCTTGTGTAATTGATACTGTGCATGTTATAGTAGTAATTATACAATTACTACTATAGGAGCCTGTAAAAAGAAAGTGTAAGAGTATCATTTAAGAAGTTCACAATGTGGGGCTTTTTATTTATAGAAAGTATCAGTTTTCAAAGCACAAGAATGTAACACAAAGATGTACTGTGTGTGTGAACTGTAGTATTTGACATTTTAGACAATATGGAATAAACATGTTAAAAAAAGTCATGTAATTATGAAAGGGCTATCATCTTCTAGAACAGTCAGTTTGTGAAGATGAAGTGCACTATATGGCCAAACGTATGTGGACATCCGACCATCCCACCTTCATGAGCGTGTTAGCATCCCATTCCACAACCTAGCCCTGGCCCCCTTTTGTGGCTATAACAACTGTCACTTGTCTGTGATGCTCTTAATGTGGCTTTCAGTGGCAATTTGGTACTGTGTGGTGAGTGATGCAACAAATGATAGGCACTTTAACGTGTTACTCAGTACCTGACGGCCCCACTCTGATACTTTGGGCTGTTGTTGCTCCTAGACGATTCACTACACACTTTACACTGATGAATCGGTAGAGGTGGTATGTTGGAAATTCACAGAGAGAGAACTAATACAATCAGACAAGACAGAGACCTCAGCCTCGGTTTCATTACACAATATCCTTTATTACGCTAGCATGCAGAGATATGTATTTCACGTCAAGACTAACACAAACCCTACGGCGCAACTTCCCATTTTATGGATAAGATGTTCACCCCTCCAGAATCTGTCTAACAAATTCTTTGCATAACATTCACACAGCAGGCCTGTCTCCCCAGCCACATGTTATCAGACCAACAGACAATGAGAGGTTACCATAACATTTCCCAACATTATTTGTATTTTCTACTCCTCAGTCTCGACTGGTCTGGAGATGGTACGCTCTCAGTACTTCCTCTCTGCCTGGTGTTCATCATGAACCCAGCAAGCAACTTGTACACCCCTTTATTCAAGACAATACGCAGAAACAGGTCAACCTACAACATTTCTATAACAGTGTCCACATACTTCTCTCAAACAGGTCTTTGAGATGATCCCCCTGCACTTCACATTGTGGTAGTTGCTTTGTCATGCTTCAAGTTCTTGTTTTTCTGTCAGTTGGGAGACGTACTCTTTCCCCACATAGTAGTGCTGCTCACAAACATCTGATACAGAGGAAAACAAGGACTCGTGGAGCCGGAGACAGGAATAACATGAATAAAGGAAGGTGTTTACTTTTTATCATTCACATGATTTTCCTTTCTGTTCATCATCTGAGTGACACAGACCCCTCCTTCCTAAACCGGCCAGTTACATTAAAAATGTTTACCCTATTCCATTTGACTTTAAATTATATTAACACATGTTAAGGTGGGGAAATTATTATGTGTTTCCAGTAACTCAAACTTCCCCTAATAAGGGGGAGACATCCTTTCATTAAAAGGCTTTCGTGCATTAGAACAAAATCAACAGCACTTCCCCAGGATTTAACCTTTTCACATTGTGTTTCCTCAATTAATAATTTGGCATGTGCCCAGCTTAATTTCACTGTAAAACAAAATATTTTTCAACATTAACTGAAAGGTGATATCTGATCTGGCAACCCCCTGGAGTAAATTATTAGCAGAATCACCATTGCCAGGAACAACATCTACGGGTCATTTAGGGAACGTTTTCACATAAGGTTCCAGCTCTTGCAAGTGCGATGGAACCTATTGGTCATGTCTTGCCACCGATAATCAATTAGAGTGAGGTTTAGGTTGAGGCTTGTAGGATACTGAATTCATTGTTTGTACCAGTTGCCCTTGCTGCGTATTAAATGTCATTGTCAAGCATCCTCATATTTTGACAGTCTAGACTTGTCTTTACAGGCGCAGTGCTGTTCTAAAGTAGAGGAGCAGTGTTGGCCTGTGCCACACATTACATTTGGCAAATTGGCCAAAAGGTTTCACGTTGTCCAACCCGAGTAACTTTTTCCAGATCTTTGCTGTCTTTCCACATGCCTTGAGGAAAAATCCATATGGTATTTGGTATAATACATTTTCAGCAATGGTTAAATCTGTGGCACCATCTTTAGTGGATGGCCTGTTATAGGAAGTGTAGTTGTTGTGGCATGCATATACATATATATATTTTATAATAAACAAATTATTAATGAGAGAATGAGGGAAAAAACCTCTGGTCAAATTAGAACTAAATCAAACGATTACACCTAGATGCCTAGTATTGTGCCAATACCAGCCCAACAGGGAAGCTGTTTATACTTTTCCTTTCAGATGACCTTGCTGTTCATCATCTTATTGACACACTTTCTAGATGTGTATCTGAAACTTGCTTTAGGGTTGAAGATGTAATAACTGGTCCGACTTACAATTAGAGATCTTCTAACAATCAGATTAGTCAGCGATATGCTATGGCTTTTGGATGAGTACCCTGTTATAGATACCCAAATTGGTGAGAAAAATTTAATCAAAAAGTAATTAAGACCTTGCATCATCGTAAGACCTTGCGAAATTAGCATTTTTTTGTTGTTGCATATATCAGCCCTCTGCTGAGATGAGTACCTTTCTTGGGAAAAGCTTTCCATGTGCATCATTCCAGAGAAGAAACCGGGAAGTGAAACAGGTGAGAGGTGAGGTCAGGGTTTCAATCGCACCCACAAACAATCAATACATTTGATAAGTGTATGATTCAAAAAGGGGTTGTTTTAGAATAATTAGAAATCTGTAACCCACTGGCCTTTTCAACAATACACTTCAACGGCACTCATCAAAACATAGTTTTGTTAGGGGCTGGAGTTCATTGACATAATGAACGAATACATATGCAGAATGCATTGGAAGTGTTTATTTGTACATTTCCTAATGCAGTGGAGCAGAGCAAGAATCAGGAACCAGGTTATGGTGACATGGACCAAGATTTGGGGGGGAAACCTATGGGAACTGAGGCAATGGGTCTCAGGATGTCTGTGATATATTGCCTCAGTTCCCCCAATACGCCAACTAACCCATGCAGTCCTTGTTTAAAGGCATCGCATTGACCTGAAATACAAGGCAAAAACCAAGGACAAGAAAAGATTGTGCCCGAAACAATCTGAAATCCCTCAGGCATTCATACGGCTTCTCTAACTCTCACTGGGTCTCCTTCTGGCTCGCCTGGCTGATCTCAGATCAGGGCCTCTTTGTGTCTCTTGCGGTTTAATGACAATGCCCAGAGACAGGCGTTTCACCACTGTACTCCAGACCGTTTCAATTAAACAATGATTAAGAAAGATTTGGTACATCTGTATAGTCCCCTAATTCAGAGTACAACGAGTAATTAGACATTTTCGCATTAAACTTTTTTCTGAGAGTCCCAAATGTCCAGTCTAAGGAGAGGCAGGATACAAGGCTCAGAGCAGGGGTAGGAAGTCATTGATTTCATTATTTCCTGACAAACAAGCAAAAACAACAAACCTAGCAGTAGACCACAAACAAGGAAGCAAATAGAGACAATGCAACACGGGAAGCTGCCTATAATTAGGGACCATCAAAAGAGGAGCACAAGGTCCCTTGAGGCACCTCTGTGGTCAGGGCCCGACTGTGGCCCCCAGACCTAACAACACCAATTTCCTTCTGGACGTAATGTGTTACCATTATAAGATCTACACACACACAAACATTTCTGTTGAAAAAATTTTATGGACACTATGAACATTTTCCTATGTTACAGTGAAAAATCATATGGCCCCTTATGCTAGGTGAAAGCTTTTGAATTCACATGAACAGCGACTCATGGGAAAATGTTCATGCGCAGTTAGTGTGTCACTAATACCTGTAGATGGAAACAATCAATAAGACCATGAGTAATGCAAAGGGAGAGCCCAGAACACTCTATTTGGCCGTGAGAGGAGTGATTTAGTGTTGGGACTTCCAAAACATACAGTAGTATGCCTTTCTCAGTAGAATGTTCCTCAGTAATCCCAGAGAGATGGTATCAGGATTTTGTTGAATCCCTTCAATCCTTATCAGTACACTGACAAACTCAATACGGGTGGCTTCCAGGGATGGAATTTCCTAGGTATAGAAAGTGGATGGAATTTCCCATTTACTTTAGCCCTCATGTGGCTGTCAACGTTTCTTGTTTATTTACTTGGTTCAATAGGTTTGGGTTTAAACCGTAACTGCTAGCAAATATATTAAATAGCTGAACTATTTATAATCAAACTAGTTACTAGGGAATGTCCCAGGGAAAATACTGCCCCTTATGGACAGAAGTGCAACAAACCTGGTAACCATGGAAAGCTCTTGCCTTTAAAGTAGCTGATCAGCAGCTGATCATTTTGGTCTGTGATATTTTGGTATAAATCAACATCATCATCTTAAATATTGAGATATTAAAGTCTCACAACCCCAATTATTCTCCACAATATCCTGATGGGATTAAGGCCTTTATGGCTTTTACGCAGTGGATTCGGGAAAGACAATGTCGATATGGTTCACATCTCATTGCTTGCTCAACCCTTCAAAGCCTTCTACCATTGACTGCTTTGCACACACTCTCAACCAGCAAGTAATTACCTGAAATTAATTTAAAATTTATAGATTCTTGAAAACAATTTGGAATTTCTTTCCTGCTTTATGTGTTGGAGCCTGTCAGTTGTGTTGTGACAAGGTAGGGTTGGTATACCAAAGACCCTCATTATGCCTGTACTGTAGTAGTCAATATTATGGTAAGTAGCTGAAATAAGCAAAGATATATGACAGTCCATCTTTACTTTAATACATTAGTCAGTCAAAGCGGAATATATCTAGAACTTTGAAAGTGTCTTCAAGTTTAGTCACCAAGAACATCAAGCACTATGATCAAATTGGCTCTCATGAGGTCCGCCACAGGAAAGACAAGGTCATTAGAGTTACCAGTCTCAGAAAGGGACAATGAACTGCCCCTCAGACAGCCATTGTGATGGTTTGGGAAGAGTTGGACAGCAGATGGAGGTAAAGCAGCCAACAAGTACTCAGCTCCTGAGGTCGACTCCTTCAAGACTGTTGGATACGTATTCGAGGGCAACTTGAGGAAGCTGGTTGAGAGAATGCCAAAAAAAAGCATATGCAAAGGGTGGTGACTTTGAAGAATGTGAAATACAAATATATTTTGAACCCTTACTTGGTAGCTCCATGATTCCATGTGTTATTTCATAGGGTTGAGTGTTTGTGTAATTGTGCATTAAAGGGACACAAACTAAGTGAAATCTGCAAATGGCTACTTTATCACAAAATGTCAGAGCAAAATAATGACCTCTTGTAGAATAAACAAAGAACATATTAATAAAACTTAATCTAATGAAACACACGATATCAACTAAACATTAATGTAACAACCCAGCATTGTGGAGCAAAATAATCATTTGGATTGTTAACACAGGCAGAAACACAGTCTGAAACACAGACTGGAACACAGGCTGAGGGGTTTTAATGTCTGCATTTTATGAGAAACGTCTCAGTTATGCAATTTTGTACAACCGTGCTTCCCAAAAAGTTGGGACGCAGCATAAAATGCAAATTCAATTCAATTACGCGCAAATAATTTATCCATATATATAATTGAAAATAGAACAAAGACAACATACCAAATGTTGAAACTGAGAAATTTTCTTGTTTTTGATCAAATAAATTGCTCTAATTTGATGCCAGAAACACGTTGGAATAGAGAAGATACCACTGTTAATGAGGTTTCTTAAAGCATCTCTTATTGTACCCACAAGACGTACCCTATGAATATTAATGAATACTAATACTTGCTTTGTGCAAGGGGATGATAATGATGATCATGTACTATACAGTATGTATTTTTTGAGCTTCCTCAGGACTCCTTAGACAACTCAGTTAGGTTACTATCTGGGGACGGCTCCGTGAGATTACCCGTCTAGGTGGAGATGGAGAAGCAAAAGAAAGGCATGTCAGCTAGACAGTTAGTATTGACGTCAGTGACCGGCATGTCACTGAAAAGACCTCTTCTTTCATCTCCATGGTTCCCTGTGGGTCCCGGCTTCTTCTTCAGTGCCGAGAAATGCTGCAGGATCATCTGCTTCTCCCTGCCCCTGGAGCCCTTGAAGTACAACACCGCATCAAGGTGCCTCTTACTGCCAACAAACAGGGAGAGAGGTTGCAAAATATCACAGAAAACTGGAGAAATATAACCTGTTCTGTAAAAATATGTCGCTATTCTGTCATTTCAGCACCCAGAACCAAATCATCAACTTGATTTTGTTAAAGCTGAAAAGAGAGAATAAACATTCAGGGATTCTTTGTTCATCGGAGTCAACCAATTGTCCAGACCAGTACAATGCTTTGAAAACCAGGTGCAAGTGGGTTAACCAGTTTTTCTCTTTGGTAACATGCCCAACGAACGTCCTTCAGTTACTGCTCATGGTGATCTACACCGCTCTCATTTGGATCTGTCACAGTCATACTGTACTTTGTGTTTCAGCTTGTAGAACCTGGAGTTTGTAATGTCAGGAACAAGTATGAATGTGTGAGCCCTGACAAGTCTGCTAAATTGCTAAAATGTAGAATCACGTAGCCTACCTCCAAAATCACATTGTTCAGATAAAAGTCTAGAGGATCAGTCAAATAGGTTTAGATGGATAGTTGGATGCCAGTTCTTGTGTTCAATTTCAAGAACCCACCCTCCAAGCAGTTTGGTGCTACAGTGTTAGGTTTGTTACTGCTTTGAGACTGAGTGGGAAAGTATTCAGAGGAATGGCCCATACTCAAGTTTGTATGAAAACAAAGAAACCCTGGAGAAAACACAGACAAAATTTGGTTCTGTCAGTTTCATGCTTTAGACTGAAACGTAGGACAGATAGAGGGAGGTTTATACTGAAAGAGCAGGAGCAAGATTCTAACCCATGCTGCAGCAGTACATGCATCAGAGGCTGTGACTTGGTGAATTTTCCCTTGCCACCCTCACACTGTTGCATTACAAACTAATGAGCACCTTTGGAACTTTTCCCATTTTATAGACGTGTCCAGGCAACTAATTCAGACATACTTGGTTTTAGATAAGGGCAACTGTTAACTCCACATGCTACCCTGGCTGATGAATATTATTTATCTAGGATAACAATTTATACTTTGTCAATATACAAAATAAACAGATGCAAGATTTAACCACAGAAAGATGTATGGGATTACCTGATGTCTGGGTAGTCCGTTACTAAATGTTCGAGGTGGTTCTTTATGTCTCTTTCATCCTTTCCCCCAATGATGTCACTCAGGTGTTCTCCTACTGGGTGGAGCCAGTCATGGGTTGTCTTCTACAAAAAGAAAGCATGAGAGTATCTATGCGGAATAGACAGTTGTCAGTCATATGTCTATAACAGCTGCACAATGAGGGGGGGGTTCTAAATATACGACATTCTTCAAAGCACACGAACATAACGCTGAGACACATACAATAGCGTTTCACACATTGAATCAACTTTAAATGTGAAACGTGCGTAAATCGGTAATCGCCAAGAACAGTTGATCTGTGGTTATAAGGAGTGTTACCATTTCCACAAACAGGTCTTTGAGTTTATCCCACTGCACTCTCATCTTGGTAGCTGCTTTGTCATTCTTCCTGTTCTTACAGGTGTACTTGTTTTCCATCAGTTGGGAGATGTACTGTTTCCCCACATAGTAGTGCATGCTGCTCACAAACATCTGATACAGAGGAAAAACAAGAACTCGTGGAGCCGGAGACAGGAATAACAGAAGGCATTTACTTTTCATCTTTCACAAGAGTTCCCCTTGGCTCATCGTGACCCAGACCCCTCCTTTCTAAGTTACATTTCCCATTTTTTCTATTCCATTTACCATTCCATTAACATACGGTACATAAGGAAACTATACATATTTTTCAGTAACCTCAACTTCTTGGATTATCAAAGGCATGACATACGCAGGCTTAATTTAGTGGTCATTGCTGTATTTCAACAGCACTTCCCCAGCACGTATTTACCTGAGCATGCGGCGGTCTCATTTTTGAACAGTGCTCGGACAGCTGTTCTGTCCTGCTATACAGCTTTTGGAAGTCCTCATCTATGGAGAGCCACTTTTTTGTCATCATTCTCCTGAGGTAGGGCTGGATGAAATAACAGTCCCATATTATCACTCACATTCTTTCACATTTTATTTGTTCACCCATCAGTAACATTGACATCAGAAGTGATTGAAAGTCATTTACAGAAATCTCTGCTAAGAAATCGATAAGCTGCACACCCATGCCAGTGTCCCAGTTACTCTAGACAAAGACCAAAGAAAACCCACTCCCCTTTTCACTGCCAGTGTCCCAGACCAATGCCAGTGTCCCAGACCAATGCCAGTGTCCCAGACCAATGCCAGTGTCCCAGTTACTCTAGACAAAGACCAAAGAAAACCCACTCCCCTTTTCACTGCCAGTGTCCCAGACCAATGCCAGTGTCCCAGTTACTCTAGACAAAGACCAAAGAAAACCCACTCCCCTTTTCACTCCCAGTGTCCCAGACCAATGCCAGTGTCCCAGTTACTCTAGACAAAGACCAAA
>JACXGK010007582.1:0-19353 GCA_016801125.1 Novumbra hubbsi
AGAACAACAGGCCCTGCTATTCCAGAACAACAGGCCCTGCTATTCCAGAACAACAGGCCCTGCTATTCCAGAACAACAGGCCCTGCTATTCCAGAACAACAGGCCCTGCTATTCCAGAACAACAGGCCCTGCTATTCCAGAACAACAGGCCCTGCTATTCCAGAACAACAGGCCCTGCTATTCCAGAACAACAGGCCCTATTGTCCAGAATGCATGTCTATCTGAAATGATTTGGTATCTCCACTACGTTGTATTGTTATTTAAAATCATGTGTGTTTTAATTTTAACCAGGAGCGAGTAAGGAGACAGATACTCCAAGCCAGGGAGGATCCTCCAAAACCCAGCCCCAGCAGGAGAGAGAGAGGGGAGGAGAGGAGAAAGCACTCCGACCACCCCGGAGAGGGGGAGAGCCACAGGGCTGCAGACCAGGAAACCGACAGGGGTTGGGCGGCTGAGAAGAGATGCACTACTCCTCTCTACACAAAGGATGAAAACCCACCCGCCACACGTGCACACGCACAGACGGAGAGCTGTGGGGAACGGCTCCCTGGAGTGGGAGAGCAGGCGCACGCACCGCCCGGGCGTTGCCAGGGGAAACGGACGGCCCCGTCAGCGGTGGACCACGCTGGCGTGGGTGGAGCCCCGACCCAGCCCGGTGGTGACAGGTGTTCTGTGTGTCTGGGGACAGGAACACTAGGGAGACTCCCTCAGGATAACACCCACAGGTCTGGAGTTCCAACGCGTCGTGAGGATGTTATGTAACGAATGGGTTCTTTTGTGTTGGTATTCTGTGACCCATCTCCTTGTGGTGCTTTGTGGTTCAGCCAAGTGTTCAAGTGTCCAGCGCCTGCTTCGGTCCAGCCAGGCACGAGCAGCCAGAAGTCCTTGTTGGATGATGAGGGTACTTCATGTTAATGGATTGAAGTGACAACTACAGACCTGTTTTTTTATGATGATTCAGGACAAAAAGCTTAACGGTCAACAAAATTCCTCTAGTAACAGCTGTTTCCATGTGTTTTTTCTTTTACTCCTCTGTCATCCAGATGCCTTGTCTGTGTGTTCAGAGCTGCTGGACAGTGAGATCAGTAAGATCCTGGAGACTCCAGCCACCACACTGAACCCCACGTACAGGTGTTCAGGTGTGTTTGGAATGGGTGTGGTTGCGCATGATAGAGATGCAGTCAGAATATTTTTTTCTGCCCGGAGAAGGAATATGTTGAAGTCAAAAAGGTCACCAGTCCAGGAAAGACAGGAAAGACACGCTATACCGCCAACTACCGAAAATATACTCATTCTATGTTAAAACATTGAAAACACATTGACATAAATACTCACCATTATTAAAACCAAACCAGCGAGTGAGGATAACGACCCCATGAGTGTAGCGAGGGTGTTTACCGTGGGCCCCCCCCCCCCCAGGCTGCCTGCTGCGGTTTGGTGAGGTGACTAGCCGGTGGTTCCCCGTCCTCCAGAGGTCCGGTCCCCACAGCTGTCACCTACACCGGGTGCTGCAGCAGGTCACACACACACACACGCAGCGCCTCCGGGAGCGCAGGAGAAGAGAGGCAGCGGACCGGAGAGACACCCGGCCACACTCTCCCACTCCGGGGCTGAGGGAGGGAGCGAGGCCTTGGTATCAATGTGGGGGTGAGTATCGTGAGGCACTGAACACTGCCTGGTGTGTTGTGTGTGTGTGTGTGTGTCTTGATGTAGCACCGGCCAGTCTGACTTGTTGAAGCGCTTCTCAACCAATACAAGACAGCGTACTCACCAGAACCACGACTCCAAATGTTTCTGTTCTCCCTAAAACTAAAGCATATCATCTAAATCTGTTTCTCCATCCACATTCTTTGCTCTTTGTGTTTTTTTTTTAGATGTGAGTCTCACCCCTCTGAAGAAGTCGGGTTCGTATGCAGGCATCACCCTGACTCCTGTGTGTGGAGGCGATCTGTTACCTGTGACCAGCAGGGGGCAGCTGAGAGGTACATGATGTTCAGACACTACAGTATGCTCATCCGTAATTACAACTCTTAGCACTGTTTTACCCTGCTTTTTGTTTTAAATGTATCATCTCGAGAATTTGAGATAAGGTAAAAGATATAAGGTGAAAGAGATAAGGTAAAAGAGATAAGGTAAAATATGCACATAGTTCTCATGTATTGAACACCAAGATGTCAAGGCCAAGTGTGTGTGTTAGTAAATGTTCCTCTCAACCCAAGGTTCTTTTCTGAAAGTTAACAGTATCAAATGATCAGGAACACAGGTGAGGGAGATATTCACAGGTGAGGGAGATATTCGCAGGTGAGGGAGATATTCGCAGGTGAGGGAGATATTCGCAGGTGAGGGAGATATTCGCAGGTGAGGGAGATATTCGCAGGTGAGGGAGATATTCGCAGGTGCGGGAGATATTCGCAGGTGAGGGAGATATTCGCAGGTGAGGGAGAGGGGGTGTAGGATCTCACTGTCGGAGTTATTTACAATTGGGTAAGTTCCAATGATGCACTCCTATATCAGGCGTTATTTCAGACAGATGTAACTGAGTTGTGTGTCGTATTGTTTTACTGTTATACTTGTTTTCTCTGTTACAATTTTGTTTAATACCTTATTTACCACGTTTGTATCCAGGCGTTGTGTAATGTACAAACAAAGAAGAGAATATAGATTCATTATTGTGGCAATTTATACATATTCCATTGGTTTTCATACTTGTTTTAAGAGTATTTGGATATTGAAATATATAGAAAAATGAACACAGGCTACTTTAGCTCTTTTACAAGGACTGCTTTACCTTGTCTTATGCTTTCCCTGAAATATTGCACATTGTGTCACCTTCTATCTTTTCAGCCTGTTGGTCACGATGGGATATCTACTCCTTGCCTCCTGGCTTTTCCCTCTTTCTGGTCAGGCCATCTCTCATCTGTCTTGCGTTTCAGCCTTGCTCAGGGTTGTTCTCTCTCTGAGGTGTGACACGTGTGTTCTTCAGTAATAGACCCGCCCCCCTCTTTCACACACAGGCAGGAGAAAACCTCACAGGGGAAGTGAAGTCATTGATGATCAGCAGAAGACTGGATCCATGGGAAGTCCCTCTTCAACTGTAAGAGAAAGTGTGTCTGTGAGGGCTTCTGTGTCACATTCTGGTTGTAACAGTTTATGGATGTTTATCTACAGTGGGTGGACTGTATAGAATGGCCAGTTTTCTAGTAGCTGTGACAAAAGAGACAACTGCGTGTGATCTAGGTCTATGTGTTCGTAAATATAGAGACCGGATTTACCCAGAAACAGTAAACAAATCAGTCCCTGGAAGAGTTTTTGGCCGGTCCCCACAAGGCAAATGAGATTTAGGTTATTTTGATGTTGGATTAGGTTTACGACTGGAATAGGGAACACGGTTTTGTGGGTTTTCCGGTCCACAAGGATAAATCTGTGTGTGTGGTGTGGGACATGTACCCATAGCCTTTCTCTTACAGCGAACTGAGCAGAGCCATTCCAAACCCAAGGAAAGCAGGATGGCCAATGATGAGGTTTGTGTGTTCTGTCTCTATCATGCGTTTCCTTCTCGCTGTTCATGTACAGAGGAGAGAGAGGAGGAACTTCAGCTGTGATGAGGAGCGTTACCTGTGTCAAGGTGTCGAGAGGTTCGGTCCATCTTGGAACGCCATCCTATGGGCGTATCCCTTCAAGCCTGGACGCACCAATGTAGATCTGGCCAGGAAATACAAACGCATGCAGGTACTGTAATCAGACAGGGTTTTCCACACATCGTGTTTCAAGTCGTGTGACTGGTAGGCACTGGGTTCATGTATTGGTTCTGTTTCTGTTAGTTCTCTCCCATATAGATATTAAGTGTGAAATAACTTCTGCACACATATTGTTATTGTTCTTTTATAATCATGTCAACCAGTTTAATGTGAGTTGGTGTATCAGGCTGACTGATCCTTCTCTCTCCTCCAGTCTAAAGCATAGGGTTTGGATTCAGTTTCTACATCAGATCCTAGAAGAACACACTGATTGTTGTACTAGAATTACAGTACAATATTTAAATGTATTTAACGTTCAGTAGTTCATTTTTGGTAGTTTATATATTGATTTACATAAATGTGATGTTTTCATTGATTTTGGTTTACTGTTAACCCTTAAAGTATATTTTAAGAAAGAAATGGTTGGTCAATTGCTATGTGTTCAACTTGTTTCAATTGTATTAAACCAATGGTTTTCTGTAAGGAGCGGTGTGTCTGTGTCAATGCAATACTCAAATACTGCCTTTTCACTGGACGACCCTCACAACTCCAGCATGTTAGTTTCCACAACCAGTGGGCTTAAGCCACCAGACAGTGAGGACTGGATAAGTATTGTTCTTCTTCAAACATACCAGTAAAATATCTCTTAATTCTTAGTCACAAAGTTTGTAGAGGGCCTGTTTCTCTGCCTAAACAATGCTAGCACTTGCCACATTTTACAGTGGCTACTAATCTAGGTCCTGACAAAGTTAATGATGTTGTTTGAATCATGGTTTTTATGATTCAAACTGTTTGCTTTAATTGGCCTAGTTGAGGATGAGGTTACCCACCCTAAATCCTGTCCTTAACACTCGGCAGTCCAAACTAGAGGTGTGCCTCAAACACATGTACTGATTAATGTTCAATGGAAAGCTGCATTTGCCTTGCAGCAGTGTGTTGCTAAGGCAGTTGCCTTAAATTGTGGGTGGTTGGATTCATTCAATGTATGTATCAAATTGTATACAGAAAAGGCATGGCGGAAATCAAAGCAGCGAGTGGACTTTGTACTTTTATTGTTCTTGTTGGGACGCATACGTATTTGTTTGTTTGTAGAAACCATGGTTGGCGAAAGTGGCTCAAACTGCGTGAACTCCCAGGCCTCCATTATAGCAAACATATTTTAATCCCTTATCCTTTTTAATTACTTGTATTGTAAGTGCATTTCAGGTTTTAGACCTTGTCACAGGACCATCAATGTGGTTTTAAACCGTTTTAGTGGAACACAATACACAGTACACACAATACCCCATAATGATAACGTAAAAAACTTTCTTTCAAATAGATTAAAAAAATATATATTACATGTAGATAAGTATTCGTAGTCTTGGCCGTGAAACTCAACATTTTGCTGAGATGCATCCTGTTTCCACTGATCATCCTTGAGATGTTTCTACAACTTGATTGGAGTCCTTCTGTGGTAAATTGAGTTGATTGGACATTATTTGGAAAGGCACACACATGTCTATATATATATTCCACAGTTAACAGTGCATTTCAGAGCACAAACCAAGCCATGAATTCCAAGGAATTGTTTGTAGACCTTTGAGACAGGATTGTATCGAGGCACAGATCTGGAGAAGGGTACAGAAAAATGTCTGCAGCAAGGTCTCAATGAGCACTGTGGCCTCCATCATCTGTAAATGAAAGAAGTTTGGAACCACCAGGACTCTTCCTAAGGTTGGCCACCAGGGGGGGTTGAAGGTTGAAGGTTTATCTCCCAACAGGACAAAAACCATAAGCACACAGCCAAGATAACAAAGGAGTGGCTTCATGAACAACTCTATGAATGTCTGAGTGGCCCAGCCAAAGCCCAGACTTGAACCCGATTGAACATCTCTGGGTAGGTCTGAACATGGTTGTGCACTGATGCTCCCCATTCAACCTGATGGATCTTAAGAGGAGAGAAACTGCCCAAAAATAGGTGTACCAATCATGTAACATCATACTCTAAAAGAATTCAGGCTGTAATTGCTGCCAAATGTGCTTCAATAAAGTATTGAGAAAAAGGATGTGAATACTTATATACATGTTTATATTTTTGTTCCTAATTTTTGCAGATCTATTAAAAATATGAAACAAACTTTTTTCACTTTGTCAGTATGGGGTATTGTGTGTAGAATTTTGATGAAACAAATTAATTGAATACATTATGGAATAAGCCTGTAATAAAACAAAATGTGGAAAAAGTGAAGCACTGTGAATACTTTCCGAATGCAATGTATATTCTGTTTTTGTGAGTCTCTCCTCCAGCCTCACTGTGAATCTCCTGCTTTTTAGAGGATCAAATTCTCTACGCAACTACAGGAGATGTGCTCTCAACATGACCAACTGTTGGAGGTTTAGTGTCGCACGGATCAGCAGCGTATCTGTTATCATTGTGAGATGAATGAACACAAAGACCAAGATACTTTCTCTGCTGCAGCAGAAAGGACTGAAAGACAGGTAACAGTTAAAAAATATAAACTGGCATCTTCACAGTATTTTGGAAAAGTTCATTATTCAATGAAAAATTTAAGATAATCTTAAAATGGTACTAATGTGTCTGCGTGTGAAAACAATCCTGGGTTTGAAACGACATTAGATTTCCCTTTCATTCACATTTGTCTATTTTAGAAGCTGGTGAATGAGAACCGCTCCACACAGATTATCCTGGAGAGAGGGAACGATGTGCAGGTGGTTAGACAGTCCTTGACGTCACTTGAGGTGGGTTAACAAATGTTTTGTTGGCAGATTACCCTATCTACAGTGATTTATTAAACCCAAAGTAAGCTGCATTAAACCTGAGCCAGTGTGAAGACAGTTAATGAGAGTTCTCGGACTTCTTGGTAATATAAATACATATATTAATGTCCTACTAATCCCCACTGATGAACAGGCAGTCTGGGATTCAGGTGAGAGCTGAATGAATATACCCCCCGTGTTCTATTAGCGCTTTACACAGACAGCAGTTGAGACACATGAGAGGATCTTTACTGAGCAGATCCGCCTCATTGAAAAAAGTCACTCAAAGGTGAAGGAGCTGATCAGAGCCCAGGACATGGCTGAAGTGAATCGTGCTGAGAGGATCCCGAAGCAAATGGAGCAGAATGTTTTTGAGCTGCGAAGGAGAGATGCTCCCCCCAAAACCGAACAGAAACCTCACCGGGGGGCCAACTGCTAAATAGGCAATGTACATGCCTGGCTGTCTGGCTAACCCATGTAGATAACTGGACACGAACACTGTGATGTGCTGATTCATCTTTTCTCCTTGTGTCCTGATATTTCTCAGGAGAGTTTTCAGTCTCTTTGTATTTCTCCTGGATCTGAGTCTCCTACCCAGCATTACCGGCAACCAACAACAGTTGTTTGGTGAAGTCATCCATATCTGAACAGCAACCGGAGGTTATGTTTAATGAGGAAATGGACAAGATAACTGGGAAAGGTAAGAATAAACCAAGTCTTTGAAAATGTTATTTTTTGATGAGCTAATACTGTGTTTTCCATATACAGATGTCCCAATTACTAATATATGATAAAAAATTAAATGTGTTTTTGTCAAATTATCACGGTCTTGGTGAGGGACGGAACCAAAAGCAGACATTTTGAAAGTTAACGATGAATTTAATTACACAAAACAAAACAAACACGAACTGTACACACGAAAACAAAGGGGCTAAAACAAGCAGCAAAACGAATAACTACAAAACATAAAACACACTGTGAAACTTACATATGAACACATAGCGTATCCACAGACCAGAGAAAACAAACAAGACATGACATGACATGACCGTGAACATTGGCAAAGTGCACAAACATTAAACCACACCGAGTGTGGCAGAAAACCTAACTGAAGTAGGCTCCACAATCAGAGAAAACAGACAACAGCTGTGTAGGCACCTCTATACGGCATGTCCTGACTGTGAGCCCGAGGCACAAAGATGGCCAGGGGCCCCCAGCCAGGACATGACAGAAATGCCTACAACTAAATGTAAACTAGTCAAAATGAACACTGAGTATATGGTGTGGCAGTTGAAATCTGGTGTGGCAGCTCCCCTGACAAGGTGCTAATGGAAGGTAACCAGGCAGAGCTGCTGGCCTTGCTGGCTGCCTCCGGAAGTTTCACGAAACATGACGACTCCCTTGAGGGTGTTGGTTTTGTGCTGAATGACCAGGCGGGTCTTTCTCCCCCTAAATGATGGACCACGCCCTGCTGTGTGTACAGGCTGATTCGGGTCAGGCACTGCTGCCGCTCTTCTCCTGTTATCTGATTGTCCTCTCCTCCTCGTCCTAGTTGTGACTGTCATCCCTGACTTCCTCCTCTAGCAGTGCATTATTAGTGGGGATGCCTCCACTAATGTAAACTCACATATATATGTTGTTATTTATTATTATAGCCATCCTAACTGCTCCTATAGTTCTTGCACATTGGAGACAAAATGTGCGTCTCGTTTCCGATTGCGTTGCTATTGTTTTGTGGAGGGTTTCATTGCAAGGTTTAAGAAATATTCACAATTTTGTGGCAAGAACATAACCAAACTAACGGATGGTAGCTAGCCAGTCTGAACGCTGTTTGTACGGCAACTTGCGTTAGTCAAACTTTCCAGAATGCGGCAAGGCAAATGGCTGCCTGTTCTGAAGTTGCAAATAATGCTAGCTAGCTACAGTACTGTTTTTGCAGGGACTGAGAAATGGCACTGACTTCGACCATGGGACTTTATTTTGCTGTCTTTTTTAGATAGGGAGCTAGCTAGCTAATGGGACATGTAATTTGTTTGTATTTTGGAGACGGCCAGCTAAGTACCGTGAGATCTGTGTTACTGCCAGTCCACAGCTGGACACCAGATGCAGCTGGTTGCGAAGGTAGCCATACTTCCACGGAGGTTGCATCTTTTCTTGTTATTAACTGCAATTTTCAGCAGCTACACAGAGCATTGCACATTTGACCAACATTAGCTTTAGAGTTTGCTCAAAATACTTCTGCGCTATTAGCACATAATGTCTGACACAGGCAACAATCAGTGGTCACTTACAGAGAAAAGCCGAAAAACCTCACAGAATCCCCAACCTTTTCATAGCCGCCGAGGTTACTACATGTACTATCACATCCCTGGGCATCAATAAAACACATTGCAGTTTTAATGCAGTAGCTCCATTTCCAATAGTCAAATGGTCTTGGATACTGAACAAACTTACAACTCCTATCCGGACACAGGATTCATTTTTTAAATAAACTACATCGATACTACAAAACAATTTAATTAATTCCAGTCGTAATCTTTATCATTGTTCAAGCACTACTGGTATTTCAATTCCTGGGCTTGGATAAAACAAACAAGAATCACAGAAGCTTCTGGACACCTAAAAGACAAATGACTGTTTTTATTGTTGTAGAATGATGACCTCTAGTGCCTGCTCAAAAAATTGTTGCACGTTGCTGTTTGATATTTTACTGTTAAAGAATGCTAATAATTACATATAATATAAACACTGTTCATGTATACATATGAATACTATTCGTCATATGTGGTAACATGTAACATATTGATTATTTGTGTGGTGTCCTGTTAGAGTCTTTGTGTATGCTATACCCTCAGCATTAGGTCACACTAGCCTGCCTTCAGAGATGACCTCATAATCACATTGATGCCTTCTCTTTAACAACATGCAAAGTGGATTTTCAGGATTGTCTGACACAAATCTCACTGTTTTTGGGGGATGTTTTTAGTGTTTCATTTGGGAAAAACGTCTCATATATATACAATAGTGAAGGCATTGAATAGAAATGGAGACAACTAATGTATCAACACTTACCTCCAAGGTGTAGCATTAGTGCTATGGAAAAGGCACAGCAGACACATGGTGGAATAATGTATAAAAATTACTTAAATATACAAAGTAATCACATTACAATGCACAGATTTATTTCCATCTGCTCAAACTGATGGTCAGATATAGCTATGGTCGCTCTCCTTCACACATGCTCACACCGACAACTCAGATCACAGCTCTCTGACCGATTAGTAAACAGTATCTCTTCCTGAAAGGTGGCTTGGAAGAAAACAATGCGTCCGGTGAACTTTGAACACATTCTTGGGTGGAGAGACCGGAAAAGTTAGACTGACTCTGTCAGTCGGTCCTTGATCTGTAAGGCTGGTTCTGGAGTATGTGGAAATGACTCTTTCCCGCTGAAGGTAAGCCAGACAGAGAAAGTGTATCCGACTGTGTGTATGTATTCACACATGCAGTAAAGAGATTAATGGAACACATACCGTTGAGGATAAAAGAAGGCCAGTGACATTGACATGCTGTAAAAAAAACTTGGATCTAACAAAGTTTATATTTGTCAAATCCTTTTAATTTACTGTGACCGGCCCTCAGTGTAATGGCTCAATAGAAAAGTTAGTGAGTGTTATAACATTTTCAGGTTAGGAAATTGCTGCTAAATGCTATCTCCCATTAATAATATGTGGTAGGATAGCTAACAAACTGTAATCTGTGGTTGCAGTAAATGTTGTTTCTAGCTGCAATGCAGTGGATTGCTGAACACATATTGGAGTTGACTGGCATACAAGCATAACATACTTGTTTTATTTACCGCAACAAATTTTGAAATGTACATAGAAACGGCATTCTTAAACTAGGCAGATTGCAATAAGGAGATTTGCAATCTAATAGCATTTTCATTCACCGCTTCACCACATCTATTAGTTGAGATACATTTCCCTCATATCTTCAACTCTAGCTATTACATTATCAGACTTCATCATGGTTTTATGTGTGACCCTCAGATGACTCAGAACATTTTCCAAGAGGGGCTGTATCATGTTTTCTTTAAGGACCACCCCTCAAGCAACGCAATTACTGTAACCACCAACCAGGAAGGATTCCAGAATGTGCGGATTGGACGATGGTTTGGGACAGTGGTTAACACTCGCCTCCTTGTCACCGGGGTGAGATTATGAACACAAGAATAAACTATATCCATCCATATGAATCCATCAAAATGGGTTCATATCATTTGTCTTTGTAGATTTGTTTTTGAATAATTACCTGGTTATTTATGTACCATGATGTAAGGTTTTTCATCCTGCTGTCTCCTACAATTATATCTCTAAACGTCTCCATCTCCTTCTGTCTCTGTCATCCTAAGTTGTTTCAGGTCTTCGGTGCCCTGGGCTCGGTCCTCGCCACAGTAACCTATGCTTGTGTGAGCTTTAACTGTTCCGTCTCCATGACTACACCAGTCTTGTCTGACCTGTTTGTGAGTGCATCCCTGCTTATAACATTTTGTCTGATACAGGACTTTGTTGGTACATCGCTGGTGTCACTTTCAATGTTTTGACAACCTGTACATATTTACTCTCTGTTTTAAAATGTCCTCTCCCGTTTTGGGCCTACTCAACACTACAATCAAAAGGTAAAACAATAACCAAGAGTGTTACCTAAGAGTGTTACCCCATTGCTACCAGTTTTTGATACATTTACTTTATTTAAGACGTCAATACATCATAAATAATATTGTGTGTTGTTGCAGTATCTGACAACTGGAGGGGTTGCATTGGAGGTTCAGAGGAAACCCAACAAACTCAAAGTGAGTCTATTGTATCATACAAGTGCTTCATCACGTTCATAGTCGAAACACTTTATTGAGTTCATACATCTGTTGCTACTGTGATTTTCAACTTGTCTCAAAACACTTATGATAAAACAAAATACTTATCTTTTTGTGTTTGCCCCTGTTTGTCATGAGTCTCTTGCGTCTATTCATATTTTCTTTTAGATTATTGATCGTTAATTTAAACATGTATTTTTAAGATCAGTGTTCTCATTTTGTGTTGAGCAGGTGAATATGCTGATTGGCTTGAACATCTTTAGCTTACTGCTGGGGTCTTGTTCTCTACTGGTCTACTGCCTCATAACTTCACAGTCTGAAGGCCTCTATACGGACCGACAAGTAAGTGTGTGTGATTGGTGTCAGTGTTTAACCCCCACCTCTGTGTTTATAAACTATTTGCAGGATCGTTCCTTTTAGATAAGCAAATGTTTATGCATATCTTGGATGATTCCACGTTTTATACGGTGATAGACAGTAATTCTGAGTAGGAGGGGTTTACTACAGTCTATTTCCAGACGTATGGAGCCATCTGTAGGTCCTTTAACACAGGCTAAAAAAATGCTCCAGAAAGTTTTTGGAGCACATTTTGGTGCCTGGCCAATGCCTACAAATTGTCAAACTCTCACAGTTATAATAAACAGATTAATGTTCCAATGCAGCCGATTGAAGAACAGCTTTTGCCTAATTTTGTTAATACCGTTGTCCATTCCTATATCTTGCTAGTTAGGGCTAGCAGTGAGGCTAGTCAGTGAGGCAGTTTGCATTTCAGTCGGTAGCGTGACTAGCTCTGAGACCTTGGAGTAGTTGTTTCTTTGCTTCCCAAAAAGCAAGGATTTTGTGGTGTGATGTTAAGGACATCATGGATGACAATCATTTTCCTGTCGTGATGACCCTGTGTCCTGGCCATTGAACCAACTCCTGTTTTGCCCATTCAAAACTCTTCTCTGGGTTGGCACACCGATGGTGGAACAAACTTTCCTTTGAATTTAAGACAGCAGAGTCACCGCCCATTTTCCAAAAACAACTGAAACCTCCACACCCCTAATTTTAGCCTGCTAAACGATAAACAATGAGAAAATGTACAATAATACAGACATTGTCAATTGATGTACATTTCTGCCTGCCTGCCTGTCAGCACTGTGTCTGTTGAGGTCTCTTCTACCTTCCCCCTTCTCCGTCTCTGCCAGATGGTGGGTGTGTACATGGCGAAAATCAGCTCCATCGTGTTCACAGTACAGTGTCTGCTGGCCTCTGTCTACAGCCTCTTCCTCTCTTGGAGGGGCCTACGACGCTATGGTGGACCTCACAGCCAGACCTACACCCGTCTAGCAGAGGCAAGAGTAATGAGGGCCTGCACACGCATGCAGATATGCAATCCAGCACAATTGAACACATATTGACGTGGTCACACATTTAGCTGCACTGGAGGAACTACCAAGCAGATATTGAACACAGCTAAACTGAAACTGAACAAACGAACGTTGCTTCATTTTTACAGGGCCAAGACGACCAAGCCGAGTCCCTATTCGAAACTCAGCCTCTAAACCGACATACTGCTGTATTTTAATAGATTCATAATCTGGAAAATAATTCACATTAGTTTATTTCTATAATCAATGTCGAGATTAATTAGTTGTAAATAGGTACATATCAATCCAATTATACACTAGGCAGATACAGAATACGTATATATATTTCAGAGAGCCGTACATTTGCTTAATTATTGTGTGGTAGAAATAAACTCTTATTATACACATTTCATAATGTCTGATCATTGAGGAGGATTTGAGTACTGGATCCTGGCAACCCATTGACTGGTCCTTTATAAATAGGTCCTTGTGCTTATGAATGGGACCTACATTTGTATGGCCCCCTGGAGGTCAATGCTATGCTAACATCAGGTAGGCTAATATCACCATCAGTAGGGTTACCCTTTCTATCCTCATCATCATAATAACATCAGGTAGGCTAATATCACCGTCGGTAGGGTTACCCTTTCTATCCTCATCATTATAATAACATCAGGTAGGCTAATATCACCGTCAGTAGGGTTACCCTTTCTATCCTCATCATAATAACAACATCAGGTAGGCTAATATCACAGACAGTAGGTTTACCCTTTCTATCCTCATCATTATAACAACATCAGGTAGGCTAATATCACCGTCAGTAGGGTTACCATTTCTATCCTCATCATAATAACAACATCAGGTAGGCTAATATCACAGACAGTAGGTTTACCCTTTCTACCCTCATCATAATAACAACATCAGGTAGGCTAATATCACAGACAGTAGGTTTACCCTTTCTATCCTCATCATTATAACAACATCAGGTAGGCTAATATCACTGTCAGTAGGGTTACCCTTTCTATCCTCATCATTATACCAACATCAGGAAGGCTAATATCACCCTTAATAGGATTACCCTTTCTATCCTCTTCATTATAACTACATCAGGTAGGCTAATATCACCCTTAGTAGGATTACCCTTTCTATCCTCTTCATTATAACTACATCAGGTAGGCTAATATCACCCTTAGTAGGATTACCCTTTCTATCCTCTTCATTTCACGTAAACAGAAGAGGTTATGGCCCCAAGATGAAAAAGTCTGGGGTTATACAAACTCACACACACACACCACAAAAGTGTGATGCAGGAAGCAAAGGAGGTTCTGGTCCATTTGAGTGGTGATAGAGGGTCTCCAGGTAATTCACACAAACGCACACACAGACACACACAGACACACACCATTCCTAAAATGTTCCTAAATAAAGTGAGGGAGAGGCACCAGTTTCTCACGCCATGCCGAGCTAACAGCTTCCAGCTGTCTCAGGGCTAACAACACTACTAGCGGAACACCAGCAGGAAGGAAAGTCTCCATGAGTAACTAAGGGAGAGAGGGAGAATAGTTGGGGAGGACAGAGGGAGTGTATTGGTGTAAGGAAAATGAGTATTGTGACAAGAGCGTGTTGTGGAGGGGCCAAGACCAAAAAAAAACACACACCCATTTACTCCAACTCCCTTAAAGACTAAACAGACACACCCATTTACTCCAACTCCCCTAAAGACCAAACCGACACAACCTTTACTCACACTTCCCAAAAGACCTGGTAGGACATACATGGTGCAATATTTTACTTGGCAACTCCAGAAAACATTATCCGACCTGTCAAAATAGTTAGATGTCCAGTGAGCAGTTAAAACAGGTATGTTTGAAACATTGCAGAAGCTGAGATCTTCAGGTTTACCTGTTCCACCGTGGCCGATAGCAACAGAAGCACATTGTCCTGGGAATGTCCCCTGCCACAGGATGTTGCCTCTGTCCTTGAAGGTCACTGTTGTGTGGGGAGTGAATAAGGAGCACGAGTCAGGCTGTATGACCAGGCAGAGTGTGTCTGGGACAAAGGATGTGATGAGTCAATGTTGTCAGCTGCTGGATAAGACAGTCACAGCTGACTCACTCTGAAAGGCTCTGGGTAATGAGAACCACACTGAAAGGCCCTGTTAAAATGGAGACCACCTAGGTAATGAGAACCACACTGAAGGCCCTGTTAGAGACCACCAAGGTAATGAGAACCACACTGAAAGGCCCTGTGATAATGGAGACCACCAGGGTAGAGAACCACACTGAAAGGCCCTGTTATAATGGAGACCACCTAGGTAATGAGAACCACACTGAAAGGCCCTGTTATAATGGAGACCACCAGGGTAGAGAACCACACTGAAAGGCCCTGTTATAATGGAGACCACCTAGGTAATGAGAACCACACTGAAAGGCCCTGTTATAATGGAGACCACCAAGGTAATAATAACCACATCATGGCCTCTCATTAACTTCTAAATGTGACTTCCTCTTCTTCATTTTGCAAAAACATACTTTATTGTAAAGTGCTCTAATTACATCCATTAGTATTTATTATGTGAGGACAGGTATTTACTTGAACCAATCCAAATCTACCAGAGCACAGGACGGAGGAACAGGTTTCGGAAGTCACTTCGTGTTTGAAATGAAACTCAAGAGAGACAGGCCTAAACCATTAATAATAACACAAAAGACTACACAGAGAAAAGACAGGCGTAAACCATTAGTAAAAACACAGAAGACTACACAGAGAACAGATAGGCATAAACCATTATTAATAACACAAAAGACTGCACAGAGAAGAGACCGGACTCTATCTTGAGAACATTCAGCAATAATTTATTTTCATAATCTCAATAACCAACATGTCTTTTCATCTGGAAAATTCATCATCAGTTGCCAACAACACGTTTTGGAAAAATGTAAAGTTACTATACAAATTCTTAATAGAAAAAAAAGAATAAATTAACTGTGGAATTTAACTTTTTTTGTTTTGTTAATTCCACATTGTTTTTTCTACAACACCTTTAGTGTCAGGTTACAGCTGAAGAGAACCAATAAAATCATGTAACATGCTCTATGGTTTGGTGGAGAGGTGACCTACTGAACTGGTGCAAACGCTGTCTGCTCTGCACTGCAACTGGTATTAAAACTATTGACAACAATTAGGAGACAACAATCTGTGACAAAGCCGTAACTGGTCGTGGTGTAGCACCTGTAATGACTGTTACTATGGCAGAACTTAGAAAAAACAAAGACACAACTAATACTGGTTCATAGAAAAAGGAACGTGGTTAAACAGCAGTGAATGTTAAAAACCCCACATAGGCTGACAATTTCCCTTTGGACAGTAACGTACAGGACAGAGGTTGATAAAAGAGTTAATCTTGTTTAACTATCAAAATGTCTTCCGTTTCTATGGACTACAGACAGCATGGGTGTAGGAGGGTTATAGAAAAACGGTACAACACGTAGTGTCACATTGGGCTCAGAGGTCAGATATTACCACAGGGGTCAGGACAAAGGTCAAACTGTAGAATGGGGAGGTTTTGTCATGGATACAGGGATGCTTCTCAGTCTAGAAAGTGAAGGGAGGCTAGGTGCGTACAGTTGGACTGGTCATGTTTTGGGTTTGTCTGCTAATGTTTCATTAAGGAACCACAGAGCACGTATGGAATGTTGTAAGCCAGAGGTCTAGCAGAGGGGGATCGCTTAGAGGAACGGACAAGGTTGGGGCCGTAACCAAGGACATACCCATCCAACCTGCTGTTTAGTGCAAGTTTAACTTTAAACAGTGTTTTTAGATATTTTCGTTTTATTTTGGAAAGGATATGAGTCTGTATAAAGCACAGACAAGACACGTGAGAGGGTATTGTGATTTGTGACTGTGTTCATACACATAATACTGTCCACCTACTGGGGTTTATTTTCAGAGTACAAAACCAGGTGTGCTTTAAAATACCTCTTTTAGAATGTATTTATGGCAAGACTTGCTAAGTTAGGTTGGTTTATTTAAGCGAGATGTATATGGAATCTATAGTACCCATTTCACCATTTAAATGTGGTGGTTCAAGGGTATGGCTTCACATTCTCTCTGTGTCACAGCCCTGTTACCGTGGGATATGCTGGCAGCATCCATAATTAAGCCAAGGTCATAATTAAGTTTGTTGATAAAAAACATCAACTGTAATAAAAGCACTATTACATAAACACCCTGTTTGATAGTGGGGTGATTATTTCTATACTAGATGTGTGTGTGTTTCATTATTATGAATCCATTATAATGTCATTCTGTGTTTTTATGCTGATGTTCGTAATTCCCTTTGCTGTGTGTATCAATAAGTCTGGAGCAGAACTTGATGTTAGACTTATGTCTTTATACCTTGTATGTTACTGTTTGTCTGTGTTCTGGTCCAGGTCTCTGATTGGTATATAGACCTCTCCCTGTTGTTCTGATTGGTGTATAAACCTCTCCCTGTTGTTCTGATTGGTGTATAAACCTCTCCCTGTTGTTCTGATTGGTGTATAAACCTCTCCCTGTTGTTTTGATTGGTGTATAAACCTCTCCCTGTTGTTGTGATTGGTGTATAAACCTCTCCCTGTTGTTCTGATTGGTGTATAAACCTCTCCCTGTTGTTGTGATTGGTGTATAAACCTCTCCCTGTTGTTCTGATTGGTGTATAAACCTCTCCCCGTTGTTGTGATTGGTGTTTAGACCTCTCCCAGTTGTTCTGATTGGTGTATAGGCCTCTCCCTGTTGTTCTGACTGGTGTATAGGCCTCTCCCTGTTGTTCTGACTGGTGTATAGACCACTCCCTACTGTTCTGATTGGTGTATAGACCACTCCCTACTGTTTTGTTTGGCGTATAGACCTCTCACTGCTGTGCTGATTGGTGTATCGACCACTCCATACTGTTTTGATTGGCGTATAGACCACTCCCTTCTTTTGGCTCTGGGAAACAGGTGCTTTATACAGCAGACTGCTCCTCAACAAGGATAGGGCCTGGTGGGTCTAATCTGTATGTGGCTGTTTTCAGTGCTAGATTACAGTACATACTTGAAGCACCAACAACAATGGCACAGCAGAACAGAAAGTGTGCGTGTCCCCACACAAGCCGTGTGCACTTGTGTTTGTGTGTATCGACCAGTGCTAGAAGAGATGTTAGGCAGAGACAGTATCGCCTGAGATAGTGACCTGTACAAACAAGGACCCGGGGAGGGTTACAGTCTTCATGCCCGGTCCCAAAGTCACCCCAATATATTCTACACTGCTGTCTGAAACAATGATCAACTGGGTTAGACAAACAGTGAGACATTACACACACACACACAAACACACACACAGACAGGTCCTTAAACATGGGTCGTGTCCCGTTCTTTTGAGGAAAGCACAGACAGTCAGATAGGCCAACGCCGACAACAAAGCATAGATAAGCATTTAGCGTCTCCCCAATGCAATGCTCTGCTCAACTACTGTGAAGATACCTCACTGGACGTCTACAGCTGTGTGACGGACCTCCACAGCATTCAGCCACGATCACCGGGGAGAGACGGGAGTGAATTGTACACACAGCCCTAATAGTAATTAGCTTTCATTCCTCGCCAGGAAGTCCACATAACTGCTGCAGCCAGATGAAATGGACCACAGAGAGCCTGCGAATATAATGTAGGGTGGTCTTCCGATTTTCACCCCAAACTGCCACACATATAGCTTCAGTCTCAACCATCACAAACTCAAAACAACAGTGAGATATTTCCAGCAACCCCCGAATAAGACTCTGCAGCCTCCGGCCCGAGTCTGTCTCGATGGGGCTGGGCTCTGGCAGCACTGAGCCCCATGTCAGAGCAGAGTCACCCCAGTCACCAGGATAACGGCCCTGCTCCCCCCCCAGGGCAGCTCAGCGGGAGGGGTTTATAGTCCCAGGTACCAGAGATGAGTGCATTTCCAGTTCGGCTCTCTCGCCTCCCAGCAGTCACAGTCGTGGAGGTCCTCTGAGGATCCAGTATGATAGGGCAGTGGCCCTGATGGGTCCATAGAACTAGTCGGTCAGGCGGGTGGATCTTTGGTTGGGGTAGATGGTATTGGCATTGGAATTGTTGGGGATTTAGTTTCTTCTTTAGACTAATATTTCTTTTTTTTTGAATCCTTCATTCTGTAGTTTTCTGAAAAGGTGAATAATATCCTGGTTTTCAGAAGAAAGGTGAATGTGAATCTCTCCAGCGAATTTTTTTTCTTTTTCTTTTTTTTTACAAAATAGACAAGAACATGAACATTGGATGGAACCTAGCAGATCTAGCAGACACATTCAAAGACATTTCCTAAACACGAGCCGGAACACACAGGAGGGGCTTGAATCCCTCAGGTATCCTCTGGGCCGGTCAGGAAGGGGAAGCTGAGTGCAGTCTAGTCTGGGGTGCGTCGTTCCTCCGGGGGGGGTACTCAGGGTTCCTCTAGGGCTCAGACTGGAGCAGGCTTAATGTTCAGAATCATTCAGTGGCTGTGTCTTACCAAGCTGCCCGTGTAAATCCCAGAACCAAGTCAGTCAAGCGGAGGTACAAAGAGGAGGGGAGAGGGTTTCTGCCCATGTTAAGGCCAAACCAGTCGGGCTCACAGG
>JACXGK010007583.1:6457-24864 GCA_016801125.1 Novumbra hubbsi
AGAGGTAGAGGGAGGATGGTAGAGGTAGAGGGAGGATGGTAGAGGTAGAGGGAGGATGGTAGAGGTAGAGGGAGGATGGTAGAGCGGTAGAGGGAGGATGGTAGAGGTAGAGGGAGGATGGTAGAGAGGTAGAGGGAGGATGGTAGAGGTAGAGGGCTGGTACCTGGGGGCAGAGTGTCTCCAGCTGTGATGCTGCCATACGAACGAGCTTCACTCCTTCCTCATTATTAGAGATGGAACACGCCAGGTTGGCCACCTACACACACACACAGAGAAAGAGACAGACCGAGGATGTCAGACTCAAACCTACACACACACACATTACACAGCATGTACGTAAATGCAATGTTTCACTGTCTCCACATCACGCAGAGAGGAGGACAAAAACCCATACAGCACACAGCATGAGACACACACACACAAAAACACACTGACACACACAGAACCAGCGGGGCAGTCTTCATGTTCCACAGTAGGTCTCCGTGTGGAACAGACAGGAAGACGGAGCCAGCCTGGTGTTCAGTACACAGCCTCGGCCACAGACACACTGGCCAGCATCTCTGGCAGTAGTACACCACGTCTGTCAGCTGAACGGAACTGCACTTTCAATCATCAGACTTAACACACACATCAACAGGTCGTCACGGACACATCCCAATCGATGTGTTCTGAACCGGAATCTGACTTGTAGACACGACATTGTAACACACGTGTTTCGGATGCATATCAAAAGCCTATCAGACGATTAAGAGCCGATTACACTTCCGGTAGATTTTGTATCGGACATGATCGACCTTGGGTCGTAGTCGTAAAGAGGGCATTGATTTAACCAAAAAAATATACAAAATAAAGCTATTGTGGGTGTAAAAAAAAAAACAAAACATACTAATACCATGACACATAAAACCCACATTGTAGGTTAACATCCTGGTCTCTCAGGTTAGATGAAACGTATAATGGCAGAACGCTGAGGCCAGCACTATCCCAGACACCCCGGGCCGCTGGCAGCGTATCTTGTTTCAGAGAACATGTGGTTGTATTGACCAACGAATCAAGCTGCTACCTCACCACTGCAATTTCTCAACATTTGTTGCATTCACGGGCCGGAGGGGCTGAGACAGAGTTTGTGCTTCTGAGCAGTTAAATGAGCACGGCACTAGTTACTCAACTAACCACATGAACTTGCAGGCGCTCAACCTGGCTCAGGAAGTTGTTAGGGTGCAGGAACTTCAAACCCCTTACACCTAGGAGATGCCTTGACACGATCTATTGCAAGCTAGACGTACACAACATCCACACAGGCGTGTAGCAGGCTAGACAAGCACATTCACGCAGGCTTCTAGCAGGCTAGATGCACACATCCACTCAGGCTTATAGCAGGCTAGACGCACACATCCACTCAGGCTTATAGCAGGCTAGACGCACACATCCACTCAGGCTTATAGCAGGCTAGACGCACACATCCACTCAGGCTTATAGCAGGCTAGACGCACACATCCACTGAGGCTTATAGCAGGCTAGACATTCACACTTGTTTATAGCAGGCAAGACGTACAAATCCATGCAGGTTTAATGCAGACCAGACGTTTCTTCTCAGGCCATATAAACATGTCAACTACATCTAAACTGGAGATGTTCACCAGAATATCAACCATAAAAGCCCAAAATAACCAACAGTCAACACTGCATCATAAGACGCTACAATAGACTAAAGCTAGTGTTTCCTCATGACATCACACAGGGCAGATCCTGATCTACTGACTGACACCTCCTACCCAGAGGAGAACTCTACACGTCGCTTGGCATATTCAAGGCACTGCAAAATGCACCTAATTTAAAACCAAATCTGATTATTAAAATGACTAATGTGAAATGAGTCACCATAGCGAGAGAGTGGTGACGGCTTAATATGATGTCGCGCAGATACACGCACAGAATTTAATAGAACACTATCGCTATGGTTACTGGTTCCTCAGCATGCGCACAAGCATCTTCTGCCGGGCTGGCCTACATGTCCCGCTCAGCCCCCTCACCCTCGCCCGTCCTCTGCCTCACCCTCAGTCCGACCTGCAGAAGTGACCAGGGGGAAAGCCAGTCTAATGATGAGCTAGCTAGCAGCGTCGAATGTAATGACATTTCTCTGTGCTGTTTGCAACACTCAGGTGTGTACAGAGGTCCAGAAACACACTGACAGTACTGTAAGACCACACCACTTCAAGACCCAAATGCCAACCTCTCCCCTACAGTGTACTCCCTTAGACAAAAGCAACAACTGTGACCCCGTGAAGGGAATAGGGTGCCATTTGAGTCAGAAAGAGAAATCACAGCTCGATTCCCTGAGTGCCCACCTCATTTGCAGCTAAATGTCAACATACGCAGCTTCCACCCTGACAGGAGGCTAGAGGGACGCCACAGGGAGAGCGGTCTGACACTGACCCAGCCTCACTGCCGCTTTCCCGGAGACACTGTCCACACCCACATGTCAAATACACACCAGTTCCTCTAAATAGACCACTGATCGTGTCCGGGGCCTGTCCACGTTACCGCCGTGTCTCAGATTACACCCTATTACCCATCTAGTGCACTTCTACTAGCTGGGGTCCTGTGGCAGATTATAGCCCGCATCATGACATTAAGGCCTCTAGGATAGTGCCATTCACAGTGCTTTAAAAAAAGGCCAGTGCCCATACATTAGGCTGTGAAGTGTGGTGAACTATCAATGGACTAGTTTGTCATGTACAGAGACGATATCGTTTATTTCTCCGGGATACAATGGAGTCCAAGGCCACAACAGAGGCAGTCAATTCTCTATTTGGAGTTGTTCTGGTGACGGTTGGGCTGTTCTGTGGCTCCATCTCAATTCATCTCTCATCTGTACTGAAGGCGGTCCAAGGTCCCTCCACACAGACCTTCCCATCCAAATCATAGGAAAGACGCCACCGCGACGACTACCGTCTAAGGGACAATTACTGCTGTATACCCATCTACCGTCACCACCCCAGAACCTGGTGTCAACCCAGCAGGCTGGTAACAGAGGCTGGAGACGGGCAGGCAGAGAGAGACACAGATGTGACAGACAGATAAGTGTGCATTATCACTTCAGCGCTGACACTTAGTTCACGCTCACACACACACAAAGAAAAACAAGCGCATGGCCAATATATCCTCTTCCACATTCTCAGACGTTGTCTATTTGTCTTTCATCTCTAATCACATTTAAATGGAGCCAATTTGTCAGAAGAGAGGAAGACGGAGTGTTAAAACTGTCTGCGGAACATAATAAGGACATTAAGGCAGTCCCGGAAGTGACAACCCCCCCCCTCCCTCCGTCATTCCTTCCTCGCCGGGGAAAACAGTTCCCAGTCTTTCTCCTCCCACCTACCCGGCTGAAATCTCCCCGTGTCCCGGAGCAGGATGGAACCTGTTAGAAGATAAAGAACTAGGCCTGGAGGCAGCTGCACCAAGACTCCCTCTGACAGCCCAATGCTCCACTTCTACTTTACTACTGCCACTTTAGAAACAAATAAAAACAGAAAATCCTAAAAACGTCTTCCTCAGTCCAGCCATGAGATCTGTAGAATGTAGTGTCTGGGCATCTGCCTAGAATGGTGCCATGACACCCTGGTGAAAAACGCCAGGTGCGTCCAATTGACGATGATGTCCAACAGAAAAGCAGCAGGCTCCGGTCCTCATAGGGTAAGAGTTGATGATCCCTGGCATAGAGTTTCTGTCCAGAACGCCTCTATGAAGGTCAAAGTCTAAGATCATTTAGATGCGTTTGGTCCAAGTTAAACAGTGTAGATGGGTTTGGTACAAGTTAAACATGGTAAGAGAGTACCTAACATTGGCCCTGGTTAAACATAGTAAATGTTGCTTAGATTGCCTCAGGTTAAACATAGTAAATGGTGCTTAGATTGGGCCAGGTTAAACATAGTAAATGGTGCTTAGATTGGGCCAGGTTAAACATAGTAAGTGTAGTCTAGTTTGGTCCAGGTTACATACTCATACCAAAAATGTGGTGTCCTAAATTGCTCTCCATTCCTTAACCAGCCCTGTACTTCAGAACAAAGCCCTATGAAGATGCTGGTGAAAAACTGTGCCCTACATAGGGGACATAGCACCATTGTGGGCTCAGACTGAAAGCCCTGAGGTGATACAGCAGCAGTCAAGTAGGGGATTTCTATGCAAAGCACATCGGTATAACCTAGTCTGTTCATTTTTCTTGCATTAATGTTGGAAGATGTCAGGAAAATCAATAGATTGAAACCTTGCATGTACTGTATAAATAGCTTTGGGTCAATACAGGCTGTACCATAGAAATAATGAATAGAACGAGAGCCTCCATTCAGCTCAATGAAGGCATAATGGGGAGACTGGCAGTCATTGAGTATATCGGAAAGGAGAAAGCAGGAAGTAAAAGCAGGAAGTGTCACCATCAAACTGTACAGTTATTCATTGAATCAACTTGACTGCCATCACAACCAACAGAGACAGGGATTCCACGACTGTTCCAGTCATTCCAGGTATAATAACAAAAATGAATGTAAAATGTATAGTGTTGTGATAATTTTACACCACAACATTGTATCTATACATTGACAGTGAGCATTTTTTAAGCACAGGTATATTTTGCCATTGGTGTGTAGAATGTTATTTCACCAGCCACACTCAATAAGGAGTTCACTCACTATTCTGGGCAATACAAATACTCCCGTATGAGGACATGCAAGTTGTGATTTATGGCACAAGATTAACCTACCACTGATGTTTTCCAAGCACTTAAGTTTTGACGTTTCTTTTAATTAGGTGTACGCACCGCAATGGCTTCAACAATGAGCACACTGAACTGTAGCCTATCAGAGTGGAAACATTCACTCTCAGCGCAAGATAATTTATTCCTGAAAATCTCATGAAGTGTTTCTGGGACTTTAAATACCGGTAGAGTATACAGGATGTCAACTGTTTTAAACACTGGTAGTGTATATAGGCTGTCCACTGTTATAAACACCGGTAGTGTATATAGGCTGTCCACTGTTTTCAACACCGGTAGTGTATATAGGCTGTCCACTGTTATAAACACCGATAGTGTATATAGGCTGTCCACTGTTTTAAACACAGATAGTGTATATAGGCTGTCCACTGTTTTAAACACCGGTAGTGTATATAGGCTGTCCACTGTTTTCAACACCGGTAGTGTATATAGGCTGTCCACTGTTATAAACACCGATAGTGTATATAAGCTGTCCACTGTTATAAACACTGGTCATGCCCTGGTGGTCTTTAACTCACCACTGTTTCAAATACTGGTATTGAACACAGGCAGTAGAAAATTTGAATGAAATTATGAAATCCAGATTGGCAGAACATTCCTCTGACTAGTAATTTATAACCTATCTTATGTATTTGATGGCCAATCAAACGAATGACATGGGATAGAAGCTAATTTGTGACTGCTAGTTGGTCAACCTAGTTATAAAGCAGATAATCCAAATGACTGTCAATCAAGATTTTAAATGATTTGTCACAGGTACTCTATAACAAAGCCTTTTACATGTCCACACATCCATAAACTCTGCACCCGCACACAACTTCGGTCCACTGAGGCCCCTTGGGAAGAGTTTCCAATTACACGATAGCAACCACATTTTTCCCGACCATTAAATATGTCTAAAACGAGCCACACCAAAATGTGCCTCGCATTGAATGGCTGATAATTTGACCAGAGCAGGCAGGCCATTTTCCAACATTTAACACCCTTCCATATTTTGGTCCTTCTAATCCCTTCTAGGGCTTATGAAGAGGGACCAGATGCACACCCCACAGTACGTCACACATTGCATGAGCCCCCTAGGCCTTGTCCTCCGGCCATCTTGTCTGAAAGATTAACGCAGAGAAAACACCGGCTGTATTCTATGGCCAATATAGGGCACTACCATCGACCAGGGCAGTAGTGGTTTAGGGCATAGTGTCTGAGGCTTCAATGGAACAGGCCTTGGAGATGCAAACACAAACGGAGCCGTGGGCCAAACACGGGGGCGCAGCCTGACAATGGGAATACAGAATGGGTACACGTACCTCAATGAGCTTGTTGGCATGCTCACGGAACACCTGGGCGTACTCCTTCACCTCCTTCTCATTCCCGTTCTTGGCTGCTTCGATTAAAACCAGCAGAGGGACATTGGTCTCCAGGAACGAGTCTGAAACATGGTCCATGACCGCCTTACGCAGCTACAGAGGGGGAGAGAGAGATGTGGTATATAGACATGGTACAAAACATAAGTTAGGGTAAAAAATGTCAACTGAACACTTAGACACAGTGAATGAACTAAATTGAAGCGCAAGGAATTCTGCACTTAAAAAACAAAACCCAACTTAAAATACATTTTTGGAAAATGAAAACTAAACGACAGTGAGGTGAGGATGAGAGACAGACACATTGTTTTCTTTAATTTTCTCACTATTGCTGCAAGAACATTTGCTTTAACAACGGCAAAAAACATTCATTCAAGCCAATAAAGCGATTGAATTGCCAGAGACCCACCCCCGCCCCCCAGAGACCCCGCCCCCCAGAGAAATCAAATATATCGTCCAAAACAGCTGCAAAAAAGGGGGGGAATAAAGAGGCTCTATTAAAATAAAACGCTTCAGTACACATATACATGAACTACCTTCCCTCATGAGAACTGTTTAGAGCAGAGCACAGGGGCATCCATCTACAGGCACAAAACACCTCAATACATCACCCAATTCAATGTGTAGTGCATCACCCATAGGGCAAGAAAGCGAACTAGAAATGAAAAAGGGTGCCATTGGGGCCCCTTCCACTGGCTCCGTAACCCAAACAGCAACACAGACACTGTCACGATGTCATGTGTTACATAGCAGGGGACATCTGGCCAGTTATCCGCAAGGCAGGGGACATCTGGCCAGTTATCCGCTAGCAGGGGACATCTGGCCAGTTATCCGCTAGCAGGGGACATCTGGCCAGTTATCCGCAAGGCAGGGGACATCTGGCCAGTTATCAGCTAGCAAGCTAACAAGAGTGTAACATTAAAAGACACTCGGGCACCAGTACATATAAAAACACAATAACTCCACATGAATGGCCTGTTTGTTAAAATCACTTGGGGGAGGGGGCATGGTGAAGGCCCATATTAAGCTTTCCCGGATATTGAAGAGAAGACGGGGAGGATCGACGAAGGAAGGAGACAAACCAACCTGTCTGCGGAGGTCTCGGGTCTTCTTGGTCATCCGGTCAATGGCAGTGTTCAGAGCATCACTTCTGTCCTTCCTGCCAGCCTGGGGAGAGACGTGGAGAGATTAGAGGCAGGCCGACAGACTAGCGTACCAAGCCATAGATCTATACGAAAAACAGATGTATGACCCAGGCCTAGACACATTAAACAACTGATTTCATGGTAAGATATTTATCTTATTTTATGATGGACATTGACAGTGTAATACAGCCATGATATGATCATCGGAACAAAGAATATTATATAGAAAGTTCAATTACAACAGTTATTTCCCTGATGGAATAGCGCTGTAAACCGAGAGCCAGAAGAGATTATAAACAGTTATTACAGACGGTACCGGTGGGAGAGAGAGGGAAGAGTAACAGGACAGTAATATAGTGACCTGGATGGGCTAATACAACTTCCCTGCATTGGACAAATGGAGGGATGAAATATTTAAATGTTTTACAAAATCAACAAATACACATCCCTCCATTTCCGAGTCTCATAGAATGTTAATATGACATGTGTAACTCTTGGGGACTGGCCAGAACAACACAAATTCACCGACTCCACATCCACAACAAAGACCTATTCATACACCATCACCCCCTACATACCCACCCACCCACCCAGGCAGGCAGGCAGACAGACAGACCAACCCCCCCCACCCACCCACTCAAGTGCGTAACACCACAGAACGAGCACAAAGCATCAGACATTTAATGACAGTCTGAACGGCTTCAGGGAGGGCAAAGCTTTCCAGCAGTAGCAGAGCGACAAGCAGGGATATAAACTAGGTGAGCCCCTCCAGCTGGAAGACGGTATCGTTTCCAGGCAGAGCTGGTGAATAACGTTCCCACCTAACATGGCAACTAGTCAAATGTCCACATTTTTTGTTATTCATTGCAGTCTGCTATCCCTTCCCCTCACAGCCTCCCCCCAGTAGCACTCCATGGCGTTCTGCTCTCAGGACGACTGGCTCCCAGACCTCCAGCCCGCTACACTCTCATAAGTCCCACTGCACCACTACAATTCCCAGCCCAGCCGGTCAGAGAGAACGGGAGCGAGCTGTGGGGATTTTAACACACACCCAAGAATAATCCAGCCAAACGCGCCCAGACTAATCACTTGTGGGCACAGCGAAGTGTCTGTGTGTGAGTTAGGATGGAGAGCAAGCCCAGGGCTGCCCTGTCATCATTGAGCTGGCAGCTCAGCCATGACAGCCAATGAAATAGGGCCAAAGAAGTGACCAACTCCCACCCTCCCCCGCAATTGCAAAAGACAAGGGGAGGCCAGTGGACCAATCCTCTCATCTCATGGGGGTGAGTTAAAGAAGGGCAGGGGAGGCCAGTGGACTAATCCTCTCATCTCATAGGGGTAAGTTAAAGACCAGGGGAGACCAGTGGACTAATCTCTAGTTACAGAAGCCAGCTCACAGGGGACTCTCAGATCCCATCTCAATCCAAACATTCCGATCATGCGTATATTTTGGCCTTCTAAAACAATTCTTATTATTTATTCAACTTTTTCTATGTACTACTAAATTACAAAAAGAAACAATTTAGTCCAGGACCCTGGCCCTTCATGTTATTATGGTAGATAATAGCGGTGATACTGTAATTCATGACATATCTGCCCTCACAGCTTCATACAGCCTCCATCTCTCGCTCAACCGCCCACTGGATTTCATTTCTCCTCAGCTCTTGCTGAGCCTCCCTGAGGACGGATTTGGGTATGTCACTTTTTCAACCAGTAAAGTAAGACTGCGGAGAGATGTCATCAGAATGGACAGAGTGGTCCTTTGAGGAGCCAAATGATCACATCAGATTCTTCATATTGATTCTTCCTCTTCCTGCTCTCAGCCAAGCCCGGCTGCCTTATGATCTTAATTGGCTGACCAATTAGCTATCTCAGAAAGATGCTGTTATTTCATTGCGGTTCTCTCTCCAAAGGCATTCAGTTTGGAGATTTAGATCTGAATGGGGAAAGCTAACACAGCACATGTGAACAGGAGAAGAGGGACAAAGTATATAAAGTGCCTAAAAAGCATTACCACTTTAAGACGAATACCCTTTTATAGGCCTTCCCAATGGCACTTCGCATTGGTGTGCAAATGATGATTCCATTCTAAAGTATGTCAGGATGCTCACTCTGTCACACTCACTCTGGGTCCTCCTCCATCATGGGGGAAAGAGGGAGAGAAGCACGCCTGCTTCCATCAACCCATTCCAATTATCACTAGTTTTGAGAAACGGTGCACACAAACAAGTTTGTCACTTAGCAAAAGCAACGTTCAACATTCAAATAACAAATGTGCATTCGGTGCTAATATGTTAACCATGTTAAAACTGATTGTAGTATTTCATTTAGGTTTCCCTTATAGGTGAGAGTAAGGAGGAAAACACACGAAACACCCTTTCTAGAACACATAGGCTAAATATGTAGACGGTGTTGCAACAGTCTCATTCACCCTGCCTCTTACTTCTCTGCTAATTTCTAAAGTTCTGTCTATGTGTGTCTCTAGACACAGTTACCCAGTCATCAGTTAGGAGTGGCATGGGCACATACTCCAACAAGCTGAACTTCAGAACATTCCTTATAGCACAGTTACCTGCGGTGGCTATTGGTTGCAGTCGACAGTTCTGAAATATAGCACGGGCTGTTTAAATTGCATATGCTAGTTTGCACAATGTATATTCATACTTGGATTTCAGTTAACAGTTACAAGAAGAAACTTGAAGTCTCTCTGGATTAAAAAAAAATCTTACTGTAGTATAGTTACAGTATAGCACCCAGCAGCCGTGGACCGTTGGAATCGGAAACACGTTTCAAATTTTTTTATGTTACAATTACATCAGTGGTTTAAAGCATCCCACTTTGATAAAAGTTTTCAACGTAAGAAACAAATGGATGTTTTAAAGTTCGACTAGTATACTAGTAGAGATATCTGTAAAATCTCAGTCTATAGAAAAGATCTTAGTCGAGACAGCCTTGAATTGATGTGCAGTGGTCATCTCCATTTGAAAACTAGCAAGTGGCAACAGAATGCTATGCAACAGAATTCTTGGAATTGAAAGCCACTTCAGATATGGTCCTTATAAAAACCATTGGTAATTTTACCTCAAGCGTAACACCATTACAAAGATACAAGCCAAAACATATACACAAAAAAAAATTATAAATAAAAAAACGCTAGTTATTTGAGGGACGTTTTAGATGACCAGAAAAGGAAAACATCTTATTGACATTGTAGTACTTTCCATCCAACATGTCAAGCGCTAATCCGGAGTACACAGGTGTTAATATAAGGTGAACCGTTGTCATGGTGCGGCACTAGGATGACAAGTTTAGCAAACACTATTCTTCACAGCTCTGGTAAGAACAATGCAACACTTTACCTAACAAGTTAACCGGTATCAGAGCGCCATGATATCATAAACGCGCTAGCAAACACAATGCTATGCTTTGCCATAATTATCAAGTAAGCCAGAAAGCCCCTAATGGAAAGTGACCTCTGGAGTGTGTTCAGCGAGGGCATGATAAAACCACCACACTCTGGTCTTTCAACATGGGAAACCACACATCCACGACACCCACAAACCCACACTAATTCCTCTGACAGCTTCAGTTCAGCGAGAGCAGCTAATGAGATAATCAGGTGCTGCTGATGTATGCTCGTTTGCATCCTAAATGGCAACCTACACCATAGTGAGTGCACTACTACCCATCATAGCCCAGTGGGCACCACATAGGGGACAGGGAGTCACTGGGGACTCAGCCAGCCAAGACTGATGCTTGGTGACAGCAAAGAAGAAAATGTGTTGAAATACACACGGGTGAGCCTACGGGCGTAATGTGGAGGAGTCATCAGTGCAAGCTTGCAATAAAACAAATGATGTGGTTGGAAGGGCTGGTGTGTGCGTGTGCGTACGGTGGTAGGAGGGGTTACAATCACAACAAATCAAGTTGTAGTATCACGGGCAAGGCCATAAATACTGAGGAGCTAATAGGTTGCCATCACAAACACTAGAGAGAGCCAGAGAGGGCGTCAACCACCCGTGTGGTTAAGGAGCATGGCCAGAAACTGGAAGGCAGATAGTTTGAATCCCAAAGCAAGTGCCTTTAAGCAAGGCACTTGTCGAATATTGTGGTAAGTTGCTCTGGTTACAAGGGTCGTCTAGATCACAACATAAAAATGAGGAACACCAACCAAAACTTTTCAAAATACAAAAACCTTTTCACCTCTGACGTAGTCAACGTTAAACTGCAATGTTAAATACAGCTGAGTACATTACATGAGAAATCTTTTTTTCTTTTTAGATAAACCAGATTTGCACTGGGGAAAACAAAAAATTTATGTAGAAGGGGGAAAATGACGAAAATGTCAATTGTTCAACGTATTGTAGGACCCATGACATACTCCCTGTGGCAACTTCGGTCTGAAGACAAAGTCTTGCTCAATATGCACTGAAGTGGAATGAGTGGTGACAAAGTCTAGGTCTGCAGTCATTTGGGCTCCAGGTATAAACACATTGTGTTTGGAAGCTACAAAACCCCTCCCGTTTAGCCTAAATCCCCAGCAACATCACAAATGTAAGGCGATACATTTTGGAAGGGGAATGCTAAAGCACATTCAAAATCTTTACTGTAAATTGTGTAATTCATAGAACAGGCAAAATAAACTAACATCAACTGACTGAGGGCAGGATTTAAACTCACACGCAAAACCAAAGAAATCCCAGGCTATTCCAACTTGTGTACATTTTATCAAGGCAACCCATAATATGAGTCCTACGAACTGCCGACAACTTATGGGCATACTCCTGTTTAGACAAGAGCATGCCTGGAATATCTCCGTCCAAGCCTGGATCAGGGCATCAAGGAGTTCTTGGTCTGCTGCTTGGTGACGTTGGATGCATCCATAACAATGCCAGAGATTCTCAATTGGATTCAGGTCTGGGGAACGTGAGGGCCAGGGCATCAATGCCTTCGTCATGCAGGAACTGCCTACACACTGTGACCGCATGAGGCAGGACATTGTCTTGCACCAGGAGGAACACAGGGCCCACTGCACCAGCGTGGCGAAGGATCTGAGGACGTCATCCTGCAGGATGATGTTGCAGGCAGCATAATGTTCACCAAGACATCTCCAGACTCTTTCATGTCAGTCACATGTGCTTAGTGTGAACCTTTTCATCTGTGAAAAGACCAGTTCTAGAGTAACAGCCCGTTTCCTGGTATTTCTTCCACCCTCTTGAAACTGTACTGGGAGACACAGCAATCTTTCTTGCAATGGCACACATGGATGAGCCATCCTGGAGGAGCTGGACTGACTGTGCAACCTTACTGGGCTGCAGGGAACGCCTCATGCTACCAGTAATGACAAAAGGGCAATAGCAAAACGAGAAAAGGATCAAGATGATGAGAAGAGCATATGCCTTAGGCCACCACCTGCAAAACCATTCTTTTATGAGGGTTGTCTTTCTGTTGCCTCTCCTGTGCACCAATCACTTTCATTTTCACTGAAACAGGTGACATTGATTCAAAATCACTGAAGTTTCCCAACTGGACAGGATATCCCTGGAGTTAATTTGAGTTGGTGTTACACTGATGATAACGTGCTCCCTTAATGTTTTTGAGCAGAGTAAAATAAAAACACTGATTCATACAGAGCAAACTAACCGGGTCAACACTCAGTTTAACCTCAAGTGAAAGTGCACAGGCATTTCTCCAAGCAACAGTTCTGAAGGATGTGCACACTGAAGGGAGAATGGTAAGCTTTTAAAGAGGTTAGGAAACGAGGGATCGTACAATGTGGGCAGAACCAGGGAGACATGGGGGTACGGACTGGGACAACTGGTTGGTACCCAGTGACGCGGATCCCAACGCTATAAACCCAGTCAAAACATGCGTGAGTCGTCACCACCCTCTGTTCCACCCTCCTTAAAACCAAACGGGTCTGAATCCACTTTTCTCAGCACGTCCACAACGACAGGTCACCAATAGAAACATTGACAGATTGTTTTTTGACGACTGGAATATCACCTTACAGCTGTCATCAAGGCAATACCAACCGTTCAGACTGAAGCCCAGAACACATGCCCGTACATCAGCGACAATTAAAGTGCCGCAATCTGAATGGATGTGAATCTTGTAGCACGGTACTCTTCTTCTTCCCCCCCCCCGCCTCCCCCTCAACACGTAGCATAGCCTACATGCTTTGTGGGATTTTCTGCATATTTCTGTCCTCCCACCCCACCTTTTTCGGTCTCCCTTCCGTCCAGGCATTCATAAAAGGGGCATTTATTTAATAATTGCATTTTGTATATGGCGTGGGTGTGTATTCAGTTGCTTGGTTCAACAGGAAGCTGCCGCAACACGTTGGAGATATCAATATTCTGACGGTGACGACTCAGTGGGAAGAGGTGGGGGGGTGGAGGAACGAGGCTTGTGGGCACTGTGCGCAAGTGTGCAAGGCGGAAAGGGAGCGAGAGGAGAGAGAGAGAAACGGCACTGATGATCGACGCCAGGCTGCCACCACTCTGCCGAGGTGAGTGGCTGCAACAAAAGCACAGAATAACATCCCGGCTCTCTGCTCTCCTTTTCTCTCCCTCCCACTGGCTGCCTGTGTCGTTAGCTAGCTGGCTGTTCTGAACACGGAGCCCAGAGGACAGGACGGAGCGCCTTGCCACAACGTGCCGGGATCTACGCAGTAGGCTGAGCCGACCGCCACACCGGGTCTCCGGGCCATCAACAAGTTAGAGGCTGGGACGGAATGGAGCGGAGGGGGACTGTTTGATCCACAATTAACCAATTGATCTGACATAATTGCAGTGGTGGAAGAAAAAGGCGAGGAGAACGAAGGAGAAAAGAGGCGCGGGGAAACTAGAAAAGTCGGCATTCAGAGCCAGGGTGGCAAATCAACAAATAAAAAATAAAATAAACTGAATAAGGATTCCTGGGAGAAAGGAAGAAATGCACCCCTTTCGGTAATCTGGGATTAAAACTACAGCGGGAAAGAGGACTAATAGAATCCGCCGACATCATCAACCCGGGACATGGAATTTCTGATTTTGTTTCAATTGGGTGGGCTCAAGAGCATCGCTGCTGCTTCTGCATTTCAGAAAGAGAACAGCCCGATTCCTTTTGTGATTCCAACTCAAAAGGGTTTTTCTTTTCCCCCTCTGGATTTGTGTTCCATCTGGCTGCTTTGGGAGTCTGCTGCGGAAAAGGACAGTTGAATGCAGCCTCCGATGTGCACAAAAGAATGGGTAAGTTAGACCCTTTTATCCAGTGAGTCTGGACCTGAATAGGAACTAGATTGAAAGGGAGGGGGGTAAAGGGCTAATGGGGGTATTCAAGCCTCTTCTATTTACTTTCAATGTCATCGTCCTCTACTCATCCTTTTCTCTTTGAGCGGACAGGGAAGGTCTTTACTAAAGTCGTGATTTGTTTTTTTTATTAAACTAGACGAGTTGTAGAACAGGGCAGAGAAAGAAAACTGCTGGGTTTTCGGACCTTAATGTTAGCGTTACATCTTTCAAAGAAAATTGTTAAGGAATGTTGAAGTCAGAAGAAAATAATTCAAAGAAATAAGGTCAAAGGCGCATTAAGTATGAAAGCAGAGCGATGAGGAAATAAATCATTAAAAAGGGAGAAGGCAAAGATCTGTGTCTGATCATAACCAATTACAACGCAGAAAATGAGCTGAACGCACAAGGCAAGGTAGGGCGAGAGAACTCCTCCACATCCCTGCGTCATGTACAAATAGATTATCTTCAAATGTAAAAAAAACAAAACCTTTTCGGAAAGACAGGCTCCCCCCCCCCCCCCCTCTACCTCCCTCTAGCCCACACCTCTCTCAGTGAAAGTAAACTGAACACTCATGTTCACGTACAGAACCGTGATGATATGCGGTCGATAGCATGTGAAATTCTGGAATGGGAGGCAGGGAGCGGGGGGGGGGGTGAGAGCATGTCGGGGGTTGGGGGGGGTTGTGGCAAGAAAAAGAGGGAGAGCGCGCAAGTGAAATATGAGAGCGCGAGAGAACTACAGCGCGCAAGAGAGATGAGGATTTCTATTTTTTCACGGTGTTACCACCACCCATCAGCAGTAAGTGCTCTGCAGAGATTAGCTTGCCCTCCCCTCGGTTGATTTTGTTATCTCTTAACCCACCCAGGTTTCCATTCAAGGTGGCCATTGGTGGGACCTGCACCACTGTGCCTGTGTGTGATCAGCATGCTGCTGTGCCTCCTGTCCCCTACGTCCTGCACCACCTGCCCCCAGAAATGCCGCTGCGAAGACCAGCAGTTCTACTGTGACACACAGGGGCTAGAGGCCCCCCCAGAGGGGGTCGACAGGGGGGCCCTGGGGTTATCGCTGCGCCACAACAGCATCACAGAACTCAGCCCGGACCAGTTCTATGGCTTCTCGCAGCTCACCTGGCTTCACCTGGATCACAACCAGATCACCACAGTACAGGAGGATGCCTTTCAGGGGCTCTACAAGCTCAAAGACCTCAACCTGAGCTCCAACCGGATCACCAAGCTGCCAAACACAACCTTCATCCACCTCATCAACCTTCAGATCCTTGACCTGTCGTTCAACCAGATGACCGCGCTGGAACCAGAGCTGTTCCATGGACTGCGCAAGTTGCAAATTCTCCACCTGCGCTCCAACTCTCTGCGTACCACCCCCGTCCGGGCCTTCTGGGACTGCCGCAGCCTTGAGTACCTGGGTCTGTCCAACAACCGGCTGCGCAGCATGGCCCGGAACGGCTTTGCGGGGCTGATTAAGCTCAGAGAGCTTCACTTGGAACACAACCAGTTGACTAAAATCAACTTGGCCCACTTCCCCCGACTGGTGTCTCTGCAATTCCTCTACCTGCAGTGGAACAAGATCTCCAACCTGACCTGTGGGATGGAATGGACCTGGACAACCTTGGAGAAGCTGGACCTCACAGGGAACGAGATTCGGGTTCTGACCCCGGACGTTTTTGAGACACTGCCCAACCTGAAGATCCTCCTGCTGGATAACAATAAGCTTGGCAGCTTGGACCCCTCGGTCCTGGATATGTGGGGGGCTCTGAGTACAGTGGGCCTGTCAAGCAACCTCTGGGAATGTACCAAACGGATCTGCTCTCTGGCCACTTGGCTGAGCACCTTTAAAGGGAGATGGGAACATTCCATCCTGTGCCACACCCCAGAGTACGCCCAGGGTGAGGAGATACTGGATGCCGTTTATGGATTTCAGCTTTGTCAGAATTTCACCGCGCCACCGCCAGTAGTCCTGCCCACCAGCGCGTCGTCCGTGGCCACAGACGCTTCCTCCAGCACAACGGCGGAGGTCACCAGCTCACTATTTGGAGTAATGCAGCAGACACCCACGCAGGACTTCTACGCAGAGGATTCCGGGAGCTTTACAACCGTGACAAGAACAACGACAACCACCACTACGCCTCGCACCGCCCTGGGAACAACCGCCACCACGGCAGAGGGCGGGGCCAGGGGGGTCACGGAGGACTTCTCCGAGATAGACAACACGGTCTTAACACAGAGGGTGATCATTGGAACCATGGCCCTTCTGTTCTCCTTCTTTCTCATCATTTTCGTTGTGTACATCTCACGGAAGTGCTGCCCGCCGACCCTGCGCAGGATACGCCACTGCTCGGCCATGCAGAGCCGCCGGCAGATGAGGACCCAGCCGCGGCAGCAAATGGCGGACCTGGCCACGCAGGTACCCTATAATGAGTATGAGCCCAGCCACGAGGAGGGGGCACTCGTCATCATCAACGGCTACGGGCAGTGCAAGTGTCAGCAGCTGCCTTACAAAGAGTGTGAAGTATAAACTTTATTTATTCCCCCCAGCATCAGCAACATATGGGTTGTTAGTCATTCTGACCATTTCAAATGATACAGGGTTTGTTTTTCTTTGCTTTTCCCAATTTATAAAACAAAAATTGAAAAAAAGCATAATTTCTACCCGCTGGCATTGAAAAATGGATGAGACGAGTGGTGGGAGGACAAATGACTGGTGGGCGGAATGGACAACGAAAAGATGACTATGACGTAAACGATAACGATGTAGTAGAGATTCACACATTTATTTTTATATGAATGCAAGGTTGTTCATATCAAACTGGGCAGTCATTCTCCACGGGAAACCGATTTGGAGGCTGTTTATCACGTAGCACCCTATTCCCTACACAGTGCTCCGGTCAAAAGTAGTGCACTATGTAGCAAATAGGGAGCCACCGGGAGAAATGCCAGGCTGAGAATTGTCAACACTTTAATATTAGTCACAGTATTCTGCAACACAGAAAGGATATCTTTAGCCAAAACGTCTGGAGACTGATCCCCTCGCTAGAGGCACCGACATGAGGTTTAACGACAGACACCGTGACCAGCATCATTTTCAAAGGGAAGTGGTTGTTATGAAGCCTAAACGGGGAGGTGGGGTACGTCTGGTTATGAGAACTGAGGCGCACGGTAGCTGCATTAGGTCACTGTCACGATCACATTTTGTTAAAGAAGTGATTAAACGGGGTCTGGTTGAGAAATGGTTGAAACATTTTTTTATTGACATTTGCTTTTTTGTTGTTTTTATTCGAAACACTATGAATATTGAATAAATGTTTATTTATATAAATGTCACAATCTGAATTAAATCACCAACAGAAAATTTTAACTGCTAAATATTACTTGGTTGCTATTTTCTAAAATGTTCAATTCCTCCCTCCCTGTTTTCAATTTAAACAGGACCTTTAAATTCTGGTCAACGAACACCTCATGAACACCACCTTGTTTCGGGGTTTAATTTGATTCAATAAAGTCCATTGCCTCCCATTAAATGTAAAAGCTTAGCAGAGCACGCGGAAAGGTTAATGTCCAATATGCCGCAGTAGCCGCATAGCCAAACCATCTAGATGTCTCTGAGATAGGACTTGAAGGGGAAACATTACAGCTACTGAATGGATACTCATTCACTATCATGGCCCAGCGGATGGGGAACAGGAGGGGCCGCCCATATGGCACTAAGAGATTCTATTAAGACCATTCAAATACTACATTGGCAGTACAATACATTATTCGACAATTCACACTATGAAATACACACCCAAACTTTAACATACACAAAAACAGAAGAGGTCCAGTAGCAGTGCGTAGCTAA
>JACXGK010007584.1:0-24852 GCA_016801125.1 Novumbra hubbsi
TACCGGGTCCTGGTTGTCACGGTCCACTGGCTCTGATGCCAGGCCCGAGATGCAGACGCCTATTCTGTTCTTGCACTGTGTGTGAGTGAGTGTGTTGCACTTGCATAATCATGGTGCTAAGACCTCATCCGTCTGAGTCAGGAGCCCGTTGGAGGTGTGTATGTGCTGTTTGTCTGGCGTCTATCCGGCCATGTTGTTAACCTTTTCGTTATGGTCGTTATTATTTCATGGGAAGACTAACATGTTACACAGACACTTATCTATTGGTTTTGTTTATGTATAGTGTGTGTGTGTGTGAGTGAGAAAGAGGTTGGTCTTTGTCATCAGGATGGCTGGTCTGGTAAGGTATATGTGGACGCAATTAGTGGCCCCATTTTAACCTCTAGATTGCGTCCTGTGTTCTCTCCTCACTCCTTAGCATCTAGTCAGGATGGGCTTTGTGCGCATGTATTTATTTAGGCATATTGTAGACAAGCCATTAAAAATGAATGGCGTTGATGAGGTTGCCGGGGCCAGGCGCGTGCCAGTTTCACTACCCTGCATTGCCCAGCTGTCTTACAGTCGGAAACTGGCGTCTCCTGCATTAATGGAGCCAGCAGGGAAACATTGGAACAGCAGCCCCCACCCCTCCTTCTCTCTTTCCCTATGGAAAGAAACAAACACTACCTGACCCCCAAATTACAGGGTTACAGACTGGTCCCCCTGTGGGGTCACTTGGTTCCTCCATGGTTGTGGACCCGTATTCGTCCGAGGAGGGGAAACCCACGCGGTCCATTTGAGTGCGGAGCCGCAGGCGACCGCTAAAGCCCACGGTCCAGGTCAGAGGTCATGTCGTTGGCTGGCGGCCTGCGGGTCTGTATTTGTACTTTCCAGGGTGGATCTGAGGTGGTTGATTATCTGTGGAAACATGGTTGGACATGGTTTCACCAACGGGCAGGAAAGACTGAACGGTCCAATGGCAGCGTGTCAATGAGTAACTGGTACCTTCCGGCCCGTAATCGTCAGTGGCAGGCGACCCAAACCACACAGCCTTTCACACCTGAACGGTTAGGGGACAGCAGATCTGTGGTCAGGGATATGTTTGTCCGAATATGTTCTGTGCAAAATGGTCAAAGCACCAGACCTCACTGGTCAGAATGACCGAGACAGGTAAACGCTCTCTCCGCTCCAACGACAAACCTCACGGGAAACCAAAAACCGAAAAGCGTTCCGCGTTTGCATTCACCTCACTGATTGGCTATTAGTGATTGGTATACTGAATGAGGAGTGAGGAGCAGATGAGTCCTCGGGGCTCCTCTGTGGTAATGCTTGGGGAGAGGAGAGAACCATGCTCCACAACCGGGGTCTCCCAGATGATGGTAGCATCGCTACTTTGGTGCAATAGTTTGAGTGACAGTGCATGAACTGCTACCTAACCAGACTAACAAACTAACCGGTTGGTTTGCTGTATATGGCGCTGGTCCCCAAGACTTGACCCAGAGCTCCCCAGTAGTTCATAGGTGTCACATCGAGATGACTGCGTTGGAAAAAGTCCACGCCCTTTGCGGGTCTGTACACATGTAGGTTTGTAGTCTCGAGGTATAGATTCATCGGACCTTCTGAGAATAGACAACTCAACATGACACCGTAGGAATAGAGCTCCCGTTATGTATGTGATGAACACTTCCACATTCATTGTTTTATTGCTTTGGTTATTATTATTATGGTTGTAAAGATGTAAGAATACTGTAGTATCATAAGTGAAATCATTCTTCTTGCATAACATTTGCTTGTGATTGATATTGACAATGTATACCATGTTGAAAAGAAAGAAACAAAAAAAATGAAAAATTACAAAAATGACCTTAAAACATTGAACGTAATCAGTCCGAGGCCAAGGCAAAGGACTCTTGTTTCTTTGTGTTTTTATTTTTTTATAGCAACTTATCACCGTGTGATATTTTGTACATCATATTAAGGCTGTATTCCAACAATTTCCTCTAACGACAAGGGATAAGAGACTTGCTTTTTATTGAGTTTGTTTTATTATATCTATTTTTTGAACTGCTTCTAGCTTGTATCGAATTACAGATTTTCCTTATCTTCTTTTGGTTTTGTTTACTTTGCGGCTCTCGTGTTGTATAAAGAAGAAAACAAAACAAAAATAAAATAACAATTTTGTACAGTGAATTCAGAAGCGGTTTCGTGCCCTCTCTGTTGTATGTATGATGAACTGTGAGTGATTGGTTATGGTAATACAATTCTTTCTCAGCTGCTCTTTATTTTGCCTAGACACATTCAGCTGCAAAACGTTTTAATCGTTGGATATTTCACAGAACTGACATTTTCTAGACGCTTATTTTCGAAGTGCAGTCAAGATGCAGAACACACCCCTGGAATGTATCCCCAGTTCTGCAACTAGACAGGTTTTACAGGTCTCAGGTAAAGTGTTTACATAACCAGATGAATGACCTGCAACAAGCAAGGGGGATTTCTAATGAGCACAATTTACAAGACCACGGTCACTTGTGTTCTATAGAAGGCAACGGAAGTGCATATTGTTTATTCAGCTTTATTCATGCTGTGATGAGAATCAACATTACCTTGGGGTCCGTCTGATTTGATTATAGTCATTAACGGACCCCAATACTGTCACTGCCCCCTGGTGGTCCTGGAAGATGCAACAGTTCAGGAGCCACTGTGGTTGGCCTGTTGCTCTACCTCTATTGTGGTCAATACCCTTACTGGGAAGTAATGACGCGCCGAGCTGCATCATTTTAAGATAATTTCTGTAAATGTAGACGTTGTGGAATAAAACACCCCCGCCTGCATGCGTGTGTATATATAGGTAGTTACCTAACAAAGTTATATTCACTGAATCAGTCAAGCTGTTCTGAATAGCAGAGAGTGAGCAGAGTGTTGTTTCTGCAATAGCACAGATCTGTCAAGGCAGCTGATTTGCAACACTATTGAGGCGCAGCTGAACTAAATCATGTTCATTATTGCCGTCGGCTAATGTCTAAACTCTATAAGTAGTGTCACACACGAGGCAGACATTCCATCTCCATGCCTGTTGCTCCATGTTCTGTTTGCATCAAGTTCTTTACTTCACTGAGTGGTATAGGTGTGGTCCTACACACACACACACACACACACACACAGACAGATAGAATTGAGAGCAGACAACCAAAACCTCAAACCACTGCGAAGAGTAAAATAGTTCTGGATCGGTGAAGGGAGCCGGGTTGCAGAGAAGAGGGAAAGACAAACCGACACTTTAGATTGACACGCTTGTTCACCTTGTGAATACAGAGAAGCCCCCCCCCCACCTACTTAACATACACTTTCCAAAACTCTGTTTTACAATGGCACAGAGAAAACAGATAAACTGAATTAGCTATTACACCAGAACCCAGGTCAAATAGAGCCAACTGGCCTTCCCTCTTCAGTCTGCCCAGCCACTGGGAAGTAAAGAAGAAGAAGGAGGGAGGGACAGAACACGCAGAAAAAATTGCGCACAGTTCCCCACAGGCTAAACAAAACAAGGCCTGTTTTTTAAAAAGCAAGACTAAATACCAGAGAGACAGAGAGGAAGGGAGGGAGGGAGAGAGAGACAGAGAGAGAGAGAGAGAGAGAGGGAGGGAGGGAGGGAGAGCATGATGAGAGAAAGAGGGTGTGGTTTATCTAGGGAGGAGACCAAGGAGTGGGACGGACTGCAGTGACATCACCGAAACTCTTCCTCCATTGGCTGAGAGTCTTTCAGTCATCTTACTTCCTGCTTGCATGTGGCTAGTTCAGAAGTGATTGGGCTGCAGGGAGGGGGAGGTACCCATCCCTCACACAGCTCTCTCTCTCTCTGTCTAGCTTTTCAACAAAAAAAGAGTTAACTCAGGCTGAAACTGAAACGGGGCCGGACTCGTAAAAGAGAAGCCACACCAGGCTCTCTTTCTCCTTCATTCTCTCAGTTTCCTGCTCAAGGAGGCCATTTTGTACATCCTGGAGTTCAGAACAACAAACCTTTGGATGTTTAGTTTTTTTTTTCTCCTTCTGAGTGTTTCCTGCAAAAGTTGACAGTTTCCTTTGCAGAACTACTTCTTTGCCAGAGAAGAGGTGGTGAATGACAGAAAAGGTAGGAGGACAGTAACTCTTTTATGAGTCTCTCACACACGTTGCTCACCCAAGCTTCACCGGGGTGCTTAAAGAAGTGTGACAACGATCACAAACAGTAAGAGATTTAAAGAAGGAAAAGGATACAGATATTTTTGGAACTCTCCGGTCTGTGGACAGAAGAAGGACAGTGAAGAGACACAACTTCTCAAGGCAGTCAGATTGTGTGTGTGTGTGTGTGTGTGTGCGTGCGTGTGTGCGTGCGTGTGTGCGCGCGTCCACACCTTCACACTTGCTCTCTTGACAGGGCTTGAAGTTGTGTGTGTGTGTGTGTGTGTTGGGGTCCAGGGGTGTGCAGTGAGCGATGGCCAACGCCAGCCCCTGCCTGTCCGCAGGACACATGCCCCAGATGTTCTTCCCGCCGGGAGGCCCGTCACCCCCAAGCTCTGTCGTGGTACAGCCGGGCACCCCCATGGCGCTGCCGTCCACCCCCGCGTACGGAGGCTTCCCCCCCGAAGACCTGGTGGTCGCGCCGGGCGCTGCCATGGCCCAGGCACCACCCACGCCGGTGGGGATCTCCTTCGTCATCCAGATCGGGCTGAGCAGAGAGTCGGTGCTGCTGCCCCAGAACTCCGACCTGGCCTATGTCAAACAGATGGCCTGTTCCATCGTCGACACTAAGGTGAAAGCACATGCTGTGTGTGTGTGTGTGTGTGTGTGTGTGTGTGCATGAGCGCAGGAGCTTGTGCGTGAGCCTGTGTGAGTATGAGAAACTATTTTTTTTTCTTTAGCTGATTAATATATATTCACAGTATTTACTTCTGTGAGGAAGTACCAACCCCTTTCTCACTAACTGTGTCTTTCTCAGGCACACACACACACACACACCACGCCTGCATACCTACATAAGTCTATAAGAATCACTGTAAAACAAGAACATGGAATAAATGCTAAGGACCTTTCACAAAATGTGACTGTAATTGACTCGATTGAACATCAGTTGTATTTCAAACTGAAGGCAAGGTTTAATTTGATTTGAATGATGCTCTTCTTCAAAAACAAGCAATGGTGGCAGGTGACTGGAGATTGTAAGGTGGCAGTAACAAATTATCTTCAAAACTTTTGATAGAGTTCGGAATATAAGACATTTCTGCAAAAGTTGCTGCAAATTTAGTAAACCATACCCATATATAATTGGTAATTAGTTTTTGTTTTCATACATTACTATTTGATAATAGTTATTGCTGCCTAAGCATATTTATCATATTTGACATTCAGTTAAATATCCAATTTTCAAACATTTCTTCAACTGACTTCTTGTTTCTAACAAACTCATTTTGGAATGTTTGTGCTAAGGTCAATGTTTCACTTTTATCTTTGAAACAATTTAGCATTAGGGGTGTTTTTTTTTTATCAACTAGTCTGTGAGCTGAATAGGTAACTAAATATCTGAAGACTGGCACTAGATGTTGGCAAACATTGGTTTAAATAGTTTCGCCGCAGCAAATTGTTTCAGAAAATATTGCAGTCTAAAAACCTCTCTCAGCCTTTGTCACTCTTTACCCCTATCTGATATTGTTGTCGAAACAAACCATCTCCCAGCCATGTGACAGTTTTATGAGCCACTGTCAGCCATATATTTTATGCTAGCACTCTCCATTTTCCTCTTCAGAATACTGTGTTTAATGTACTACAATGCATTGTACTACACTTACATTATTTGTTCTGGATTACTGTGTTCTGTAGTTTAGTGTATTGTATTTTAGTGTACTGTAATGTAGTTGATTGTGGTGTAGTGTACTTACTGTGGCAATGTACTGTAGTGTAATTTGTGAACTGTACTTTAGTACTACTACTAATAATAATGCATTGCATTTGTAAAGAGCCTTTCATTATAGGAATAATCTTAAATTGCCTAAAAAAGAAAATAAGAAATAACTAAATAATACAATTCAATAATAATAAATAAAAGAATTAACAGAAGATTATATAACATGAACTGGAAAAATTCCAAGGAAATTGTAAAGTGGGGTTGCTGTCGCACCAGCAGTGTCCTGTTTCCAGCTGTGTAATTGCAGTAAATTAACACAGATAATCTCCCCGTACTTTGCTGGCCATCTCCAAAATACAAAAACAAAGATATATCCCATTAACTAGCTAGTTAGCTCCCTATCTCCCACATAAAAAATACTGTCAATAAAGGTAGCAAAATAGTACCTTTGACAAAGTCCCATGGTTGAAGTGTTATTTCACTGTCACTGGATAAACAGTACTGTAGCTAGCTAGCATTCCTTCAGATCCGGCAGCCATTCTGCATTCTGCAAAGTTTGCGTACGTAATTTGCTTGGCAACGAGCGTCCAGTGTGGCTAGCTACCCTTCGGCTAGTGTGGCTTTGTTTTTTGCCATGAAACGTTAATATTTCCTAAACAAAACCTACCACAAAACAATAACAACGCAATCGGAAAACAAGACACACATTTTAATACTGGTCATCTGGAGCTATAGGAGGAGTTAGATAGTCTATCATAAAAAAGAAACCCATATATATGGGAGGTTACATTAAGTAGGGGGCATCCCCACTTAAATATGTATACAGAATATATAGATGACTATACAAACTATAATGGTAATAAATTAAACCTGCTAAGCCATGACTGCCTGTGCAGTTGTGAAAATGTCAGGAGGGGAGTTAATGCATTGTAGCGTACTGTAGTGTAATTTAGTTTACTGTACTGCTTATCCGTAGACAAGGCTACAGCAGTTTTTTTGTTCTTTATTGTTCATTGCAATGGATCAATCTAGTATTGAAATCTGTATATATTGAATAAGCCTGGCCAGAAAATGTAGAGGCCCAACACAAAATAAATGTTTTACTTAAATTATTAGGATTGGTCATGCTTGCTGTGTAATGATTATTAATTGATGTTGTATGTTATATGCTGGTGACTGACACTGACTATGAAATACCTGACTATGTGATTACACGATACCCCATTAAATGTGTGCTTCCTAGGCATAAGTAACCAACACAAGAATATAGAATTAAAGGACTTATCTTAACCTAAAGGACTTATCTTAACCTAAAGAAAATATTGTAAATTAATGCCTTACTTTCTGTAACTAAGTAACATAACTTGTTACTTCATCGGAACTGTAACAGTAACGTTCCACAACACTGGCCAGCAGGCATCAGGTAGACAAACTGACTCAATGGTTTCCTCCTAATGAACTCTAGCAAAGCAAAACCAGTCAGTCATGATGGGGCAGTCAGTCACGTAGCTAGTCAGTACACTCTGGAGAACCCATCTATCATTTAATCAGTCACTTAGTCAAATAGTAATTCTGTCAGTCAATCAGTTAGTCATTCATTCCGTTAGTCAGTCAATCTGTCATTCAGCTTGTTAATACCCGCTGAATGGCTATGTGTGTATTTGCGCCTGTGTTAACGTTTGTATGGAGGCAAACAGTCATTTATGAGTTTATGGAATGTTCTCTCCTTTTTCCCCATAATTTCCATCAGCGTTCCTCATCCCTCTGTCCCTCTGTTCGTCTCAGTCAGAAATGGTGAGTCACCATGGCCAGGCTCTCTCTGCCTCTCTTTCCCTGCCTCTCTGCCTCTTTTTCTCTGCCTCTTTCTCTCTGCCTCTCTCTCTCTGCCTCTCTTTCTCTGCCTCTCTTGCTGTGATTTTTCACCTGGCTGCCAGCCTCTGTGTTCCATTGGCCCATGTTTCCATTCACCTCGGACCCTACAGTTAAAAAGTAAAAACACACTTTCTGCCCCCACCCCAAGACAGACCTTCTACTACCTGTTCCCCAGAGACACAGGTGGTGGAGCTGCTCCACCCGGACACAACAGAACACAATAGAGAGTTCGTTCATTGATTTGTGGAGAGGCATAATCCATTCCCTCCTCCCGTTACCTCCTTTCTCCTCTTCCCCCTATTTCCTCTCCTTTTCTCTTACTTCCTCCCACCTCCTCCCACCACTCCCCAGCTTACTGAGGCCTTTCCATCCACCCGGTACTAGCGCTATCAGGAACGTCAGCTGTCCATTGTCTGCTGGGGATAAAGAGGAGGAAATGAGACCTGTTTCCTCTTGAAGTTCTCTGGGCCTAAGGGGCAATCCGCGTTCTGCTCCTCCTCTTCCTAATCTCCTCCTCCTCCCCACCAGGGTGTCTTCCCTATCTCTGTGGTCGGAGGAAGAATAGGTAGGGGGAATTTGGTGGTTCTCTCTCATTGTTTCAGGACAATAAAGGTTTATAGAGCCTCCACGTCCTGTGTGTTGCCCAGGCCCATAGCCGTGTCTCACAGAAATCCCACCGTCCCATGACCCACCGTTCCTGACTAGGTTGTCTGTGCCAGGTGGGAAGTTAACTTGTGCTGTGTGTTGGAGTTGAAAATGGTAACACCAGATAAAGCGTGTGGGAATCCTGTAGCGGGTAGTGGCCTCATAGCCCAGCTGTGTGTGTTTGTGAGTGATTAGAGTGCAACATTCCCGGGGAACGGGGGTGGCTAGTTAATCAACAATAAACGGACAAATCCGGCCTTCATTGTTTTTTTCGGGGTAGGACGCAAATACAATAGTCTCAAAGGCTCAACAAGGATCTCTGAGTGCTACTGTAAGTCAACAACGTTTGTTTGCTATTTAGGTTTCAGATATGTCTATGGTTCTCTGTCTAGCCCGCCCACATCTCCTCACTTCTCCCTTACTGGCACAGTGGAGTGACAGCCTCAACAAACAACAGTCTCGCTGAGTGTTGCTAATCAGATCAGACTTGACATTGGAAGGAATGGAGAGACGTAGAGGGAGTCCTTCGGACTTCGGTGTCCCCCCGACAAACTCACATGCAGTCGCACACGTTTACATAGCTGTCTAAATGGGGTTGTGCTTAAAAAAACATAAATGACTAATTACAAGCCTAAACCTAATCTTTACACTATCCTGAACCGGAATTAACTCATATTTACTCCTAAATCTAACACTTTGCCCAAAATTTTTAAATATAGCCCTAACCCCAAATGAAAATTTTACCCTGTACCTAATAATTTATAATTTTTTCAATTTGTGAAGGGTTAAAAGGGATGTCATTAGTCTAGTTATTCTGATTTACCCAGTTTGGGGAATTTTTTTTCCGCAATAGACAGTTAAGTAAAACACACACGAACCCTATCCTTGACGGTAAACCTGACTGGTAGTGCCTAAACCTAAAAGTTCTTCTATTGAGTCTAAGTATCAACCAATCCAGCGCCCTAAAAGATATAGTTGACACAATGCATTTATTCTTGTGTGTATGTAGTTGTGTGTTTTGCGAGCCTTACATTTGTTACTAATACCTAATACCCTGCTAATCAGACCACAGCTTTCTGTTAGTTAATTAATTAGTTAAACCTGTCATGCAGGGTTCCAGCACAATTGCACGTTAACAAAGGCCACACGTTTGTCATACCACCACCTCACTAGGCTTCACGCCCAGCACCTCTGACTGGTTCCCAGCCTAGGGCCCCCTGGTCAAGTTGAAGGGAAGCAGGCAGTAGACCTGGTGAAATGCACACAAAGGCTTTTTTTCAGGGTGTGTTTTGAGCGTTATAACACCTAGTTGATGTTGTCTAAATAAAAGGTTGGGAACCTTAATAAGAACTATCCGCAGTCTAGAGGGAATAGTGTCTTATATCAAAACATCAGCCGCCGCCGATGAACTCCACCAAACCCAGCGCACTTACCCTTCTCTTGCTCTCTTCTGTGCTGTTTATTTGCATTGTAACGGAGCGGTCCAGAGCAGCTTTGCATGGATGTGCTTCCTTTCTTCCATTAGCATTATTTTCCTCCATTTGAATATATTATTTAAAACACTGCTTAGGTAGAGAGGTAGATGAGAGAATGAGGCAGAGAAGTGAAAGAAAGAGAGAGAGAGACGTGAAGCTTAAGATAACGTTCTGGTTGTCCGCAGCTAGAATCAGAATTATGATTATGCTTGCTATCAGTGTAGAGTTGGGCATTACTGATCACTCTTGATAGCAAGCTGTTTGTTCTGTACAGATGTCAATCTCAGACCGTTGTACCCATCAGAACATTTTATTTTATTATTACATTTCTGGTAGGGTTTTGTGGACGTTGTATAATGGCGTTTTTGATAGGAGTGAATGCATCTTCTGTTTGGGCGAATTATGTCTAAAATCTCAAAGCGGGCAATGTTTTTAATTTACATTAGAAGTTAGAGGTTTTTGAGCTGGTTACAATAACGTCTATGCAACAATAGTAGGACAATAGGATCTGTGATCGGTAAAAACAGCCTAGAACCTTCCAAGCTGGTTTTAAAGGCATAAGTGTTCAACCCCACCATTTGGTAGAGTGACCTTCAATTATTCTGATTATTATGTACTAGCATTGCCAAGTGATTGATTTTTGCTTATGTCTTTTGGTTGATTTACTTACTTAGTTAGTTTCCTTAGACCACAATTTTAAAATCGAGGCCCAGATTCTTAAATGGATCATGACTTTAACTCGTCTACTCTAGGACATTCTAGACATTCAACTTTTTGTTTCAAAGCTACATCAGTACAGCTTTGGAATCATAGTCCTGATAAACTGTATTTATCTATCATGCTTCAGTTTTTAACAACCTGAAAAAAATGATACAGTATATTTGGTCATATTTTATAATACCAATGATAAAGTCATAAAATAACCACATTTCATGACTGTTTTTTGTGACAAAGAAGTATGTGCTCCAATGATTCCATCACAGAAATGATTGGAAACTCATACTGTCATGACATACATGTTCTTTACAAGTGTATGAAACTTTTGACCACAACTGTAGCTATTGGTACAGTTGATTGATGTGCATGTGATTACTTTACTCCCAGCCACTGTACTCTGTAGCTCCTGTAAAGTGATTGTTTTGCCTCTCTGTGGGTTCTTTAAGTCTCCTTTTTTATCTTGTCATTGCCTTTCTTGGGTGTGCTTGGTTGGTGTGATGCTTCTTCCACTTCCTGATTATTGATCCAACTATGCTCTTTTATCACGGTCTAGGTGTGTGGCGGAACCAAATGCACCCAAGACAAAACACGAACTAGACAAGAAATTAAAGGTGCTGGATTAAACAGCAAAACGACAAACTAACAAAACATAAAACAAACTGTGAAAACTTACAGCGTATTCATAGGACAGAGGAACAAACAAAACAGGACTGTGAATGTTGGCATGAACACAAACAATAAACCACACAGTGTGGCTAAAACCTAACTTAAGTAGGCTCCTCAATCAGAGGCAATTGGCAACAGCTGTCTCTGACTGAGGAGCCCACAACAGTGGCATAGAGGTGCCTAGAGGCACCTCCATGTGTCATGCCCTGACTGCGAGCCCCGAGGCACAGATATGGCCAGGGGCCCCCAGCCAGGACATGACATCTTTGGCATTTCAAATATTTTGGTATTTTCTTAATCTGCACTTTCATTAATATACTAACATTTTTAGAATGCTCTCTGATCTTAATTTCCCATCAGATTTGAGGTTGGTTTAATCCTTACAATGTCACAGCAGCTTTAATGGGTTACAAGTAATTGTATACTTATTAGGGCAAACTTTTTGGAAACTGGGTGCTTCTGCAGACATTATCACACAGACACAAATGCAATGCACATTTTATCTCTCTCTCACAGTCAGGTTAAAGAGGCCCTAGACAGAACCAGAGGTCAGAGAGGCATGTAGAGAAAATATCCTATGATTGACCGTCTACCCAGTGGGCTGGCTAGCTGACTGGGTGACTAACTGGATAGCTGACTGACTCACTAACTGGCTGGCTGACCAACTGACTAGTTGACTGACTCATTAGCTGGCTGGCAGACTAACTGACTAGTTGACTGATTGGCTGACAGACTGGCTGGCTAACTGTCTAGCTGGCTGGTTAACTGAGCTCACAGTGAAAAGCTGTTAAACCCAAACAAATTACTTTGATAAATGTGATTCATCTCAGCTACTACTTCAACTCTTCTGTGTACATTAACACGTAACCATTTGGTTTGCAATGAAATCCCACTTATTTCAGGCCAACTTTAGGCCATCAATTCAACAGAAATGCTAATAGTTTCATATCCACATTATAATCCAAAATTAAGTGATCTCTAATGACTGTCAAGAAGTGTTTTTGTTTTGGAGATTATGGGTTTTAGTTCTGGGCTGTTTTGTGTAGGACTGAGGGTAATGGGTGGATGTGAGGGGGTGCCTGGGTGGGGTCACCCTGCTCCTCCTGTGCCTGAGAGGGGAGGGGAAGGGGTGAGGGGGTGGGCAGGAAAGGAGGCATGTTACAGTGCTACCTCAGTAGGTAAACAAGTGACCTCAGGGGCGTGAACAGAACTCTTGGAGTGGAAAGACTGACAGGAGCCTTCGAGGAAGCTGGAGCGCTGGGGGAGAAAATAATCACACATGAAGTGAAAATTAAATGATTTCTGGCAATTGTAGAAAATTGTGCGGTTGGCAGAGAAAGTGAAACACGCCGGCTTGGGGAAATGCAAGTGTGTAGTGCCCCTCGAGCAAGGATATTTCTTTAGATAAGAACGTGGTTAATGAATTGGCGTAACATGCCAATGAAATGTAATGACTGTTTCTAGTGTTAGTGGTCTGTACTGAGAGTAGTAATGAAAGGGAAGGCAGTGGTTCCTTGAAGAATTGAAGCCAAACTCTTTGTTGAGGTGGAGTTTATTGAGAACAGTGCACTTATAGTCTGCAGACTAGAACTGCTGGACTAGCCCACATCTCTCTCTCTCTCTCTCTCTCTCTCTCTCTCTCACTCGCTCTATCACTTTCTCTCTTTATCCTCTGTTGTTTTCCAATGCTACTCCCTTTTATTTCTGATCTGAGTGAAGGAAAAAGAGACCAGACCTGGTAATAGTTGGGAGGAAGAAGAGGAGGAACAGGAGTTCCCCACAAAAGAGGGATGGCCCAGTAACGAGGGCACTGTGCCTCCCTGGGTGGGCGGTGGAGGATGAGTTGCATGCGTGACAAACCTTAGCACCCGTTGGGAAAGGTTAAGCAATTACATGCTGTGCTGTGTTCTTGTAATATCTCTCTGAAATAGATACCCGCTGAGAGGTAAGCAGCTCTGACATCCGTAATGGCCCTCTTTATCTGTCTTCTGAGCCCCTCTGTCTCCATTCTTCTTCCCACATGGCTCCGTGCTTGAGCTATCATATCCCCTACTCCTCAACCTTCTCTCTTTTCGATGGTCTCCTGGAAACTAACGAGAGCCGTGTGTGGAGGCCCAGGGGATCAGGGACTGGTTCCTTTAGGCTTATTTGCCCCGCCAGGCAGCGGGAGAGGGAGAGAGGGAGAGAGTCATGCCCACAAAAGCCCTTTTCAGTGCTGCCTCTTTATCCCCAGACACCCCTCACCCTCCCCGGCCTGCCGACACGCTCACATTACCTGCCTGCTCACTTGGAGCAGAATGAGAGGCATTGTGTTGGAGCCCCCACCCAACACCATCCGTCTCTACACCTAATCCCATAAAACGCACACAAACAAACACACGTAAACTCCATCAGATTTGACAAAACCCTTTCTAACGTCGACATAGCCATTCATGTCCAGTATCGTTCCTACTATTCTACGATCCTACTACACATCACTAACCTGTTGTTATCTCTTTCTACTTGTCTGAGGTGTTTCGGTGGTCTGGGATGTTTCAATGGTCTAAGGTGGTCTGTGGTGTTAGTAGTATGTCAGCTGTATATATTTACATTAGTATAAGCAAGTAGTATGTCAGCTGTATATCTTCACATTAGAGTAAGCTAGTAGTATGTCAGCTGTATATTCTTTACATTACTTTAAGCTAGTAGTATGTCAGCTGTATATCTTTACATTGGTGTAAGCTAGCAGTATGTTAGCTGTATATATTTACAGTAAGGTAAGCTAGTAGTATGCCAACTGTATATTCTTTACATTAGTGTAAGCTAGTAGCATGTGAGCTGTATTTCTTTACATTAGTGTCAGCTAGTAGTATATCAGCTGTATAACTTTACATTAGTGTAAGCTAGTAGTATGTCAGCTGTATTTCTTTACATTAGTGTCAGCTAGTAGTATATCAGGTGTATAACTTTACATTAGTGTAAGCTAGTAGTATGTCAGCTGTATTTCTTTACATTAGTGTAAGCTAGTAGTATATCAGCTGTGTATCTTTACATTATTGTATGTTAGCTGTATTATCTCTACATGTTGCTCCACATGAGACCTGCATTGCGCAAATTTAGGATTTGTCTCTAAAACCAGTTCTACTGCAGCCAGAACAAGGCTTGCCTTTCCAATTTCACTTTGTCACAGAAAATGCAGGAATGTTTCCGCATTGTTCCACAAAACAAAAGTGTTTCAAAAGTGTCATATGTTATGTCATATATGAGATATGTTTACTGCAGTGTAGGCCTCATGGGTTAACACATATATTGCGTTAGACGTGATTTTATCGAAGAGAGAAGTGTGAGTAAAGAAAAAGGATACGTCACAAGTACATCACCTTCCAGCATAACGTTTTCCACAGAGATGGAGGAAGGAGACCAAGATCGGTTTTTATCTAGTCATATTGTGCCTTTGTTTGGTTATCTTCAGTTGCCAAGAACGATGAAGGCCATTGGACAGGCTATGAACAAGAAAAAATAAACGTTTGAGGCAGAACATCTCTTCAAAAACATTGTTTACCCAAGCAAGAGTTTTACGCCTGGACCATCAAGTCACATCGTAATCAAGTGGGATGTGTCAGAAAACCAGCAAAGCTGTACTTCCCCATTCATACAAAGCAGATGCCAAAATAAATCGATAAAATAGACTATTGCAGGACATAAATGTATCACCTTTGTAGATGTCTGTCTCTTAGCATCTCTTAACATACCTGAAAAAGGCACCATATAAATCATGCTCTGTGTGAAAGAAGTGTGTTTTGGTCTGTGTCTGTATGTCTCTCTGTGTGTCCGTCTGTCTCTCTTTGTCTTTCAGTCGGTTTCTGTCTGCATTTGTCTGTCTCTTTGTCTGTCTTTCTTTGTCTATGTCTGTCTATCTCTGTCTTTCTGGGTCTCTCTTTGTCTGTTGTTTTTGAATTTGTGTCTATCTCTCTGTGTCTGTCTATCTCTGTGTTTTTCTGGGTCTGTCTCTATGTTTGTGTCTGTCTGTCTTTCAGTGTTTGTCTCTCTGTGTTTGTATTTGTTTGATTGTCTGTGTTCCATGGAAAAACTATCTGCCCCCCTTACTTTTGGTTTTGAGAACTTCAATTAAAACATAATAATTGGTCAAGGTGGGAAATGGACATCACGTCTGTATAGTTTTTCATTTCATGAACAACGTTTTGCAACACACATTGCCCCCCCCCCCCTGTAAAAACATCACTGCACCTGGTTTTACCTCACAGTAACCCAACTGTTCTGTGGTTCTCGATCGACTCCCCACAGCGCAGTTGAAGGACTGCAGCCACTCCTCTTCAGACATGTGTAAACTCAGGGACAGATGGAGGTTTTCATGCAGACTGATATTGTTTCAAGTCAAGTAGATCTGCCAACCACTCCCCTCTTTCATTCTTTTTCCCCCCACTCTCTCAGGGTGTTGACGTCAACTATTCTGTACACTCCCGGTTGACATCACCCTGTCACTCTCACTTATACACTTATATGTGAGGCCATTAACACTTTGTCATTCTTTCATCTTGCATTCCTTCCCTCTCTCTGTGAACTCTAACGTCAGCGGCCGTGCTGTCGTATGGGGCAGAGTGTGGGACATTCCTGGGGTTTGTTTCATCCAAACGTCACAGTGACCTCACCAGGTTAAAAATAGCCCACACGTTAGTTCTGCCAAGCTGCTAAAACGACACAAAAGCAAAGATTCCACGCGAATAGCTGAGCCGTTGTCCTGTGCTTCCCAGGGTGACCCGCTGACGTCTTTCACTCCCGGATCGCTGTGGCAACTCTTCATTTAACACGTCTCCCTGTCAACAAGGCACAGGGGCTGTGTTTTACATGGCCCGTCTGCTCAGGACATGGGTCTAAACATGCGTTGCTAGGGTCATGCCTATCGGCCATCGGAACCCCCCGCGGCACCCATAAGGTTTCCAGTGACAAGAGCAGGTGGCATGGAAGCTGTACAGTGGGTTTAGCCCTGAAGCTGTACAGTGGGTTTAGCCCTGAAGCTGGACAGTGGGTTTAGCCCTGAAGCTGGACAGTGGGTTTAGCCCTGAAGCTGTACAGTGGGTTTAGCCCTGAAGCTGTACAGTGGGTTTAGCCCTGAAGCTGGACAGTGGGTTTAGCCCTGAAGCTGTACAGTGGGTTTAGCCCTGAAGCTGTACAGTGGGTTTAGCCCTGAAGCTGGACAGTGGTTAGAGAGGTCTGTTGTCTTTTTACCATCTGACCACATGAGCACGCTCCAGGTGTGACAACCCCGCTGACCGTTGGAAAGCCACGTGTGTTTGTCAAACTATTGTGCTGAGCCAGTTCACAACCCCAGGCAGACGAAATCTAAAGCGTCAGAATGGCTGGAGATCTTGCATGGGGAATAATCCCACGTTGTTGATGGTGACATCTGGGATTTTTACATGACAATCTCGGACCGTGGCTCTGTGAATGAGTTCTTATCTCCCTCGATGATACACTTCCTCCTGGATGATTTGCTACGGTGTGATTTGCTGTCACCATTCCTCCGTCCTGCTCCCGAAACCTCCCCGGTGTTTGTGCGGTCACACACCGGATGCTCTTTGTCTTTGTACGGTTTTGTGTTCTTTGTTTTTCTCCCCTGCGCTCTCTGGGGTCTGAAACAGACGCTGGGTTTTTCCATGCTTTAATGAGTCGAATACTATAAAGACTATGAATCACAAGCCTCCACAATTGGTCTCACGTGTCAACGTCCAGTCGGGCGTTGGTCCCCTGCATGTGGCTCCTTTCTCCCGGTCTCCGTGCGCTACACGACTGTTAGCGAGGCTATGGCTTGCTGCTCATCTTCTCTCACCACTTCGGCATAGCCTGGCGGTCATAAGTGGACCATGTTGAGCGTCAGGAAGGAAGCAGTGGTGAGGTTGAAAAGCTGAACCCATGGTTAGACCCGCTGCCTTTGCTCTGAGCTTCACACCTCCACTGACTATTTTTAACTAGCGGAGTCACTTTGAAGGCTGCTGATTTGTCTATAATTGATGGTAGTGCTAAACACAGGATGGAATCGGATGTGGGACAGCCTGGTAACCTAGATATAATGTATGACTGAACAAACTGTAGATGATACCACCTTAGATCATTGGGCCAGCCTAGACCACCTTAGCTCATTGAGCCAGCCTAGAACACCTTAGATCATTGGGCCAGCCTAGACCACCTTAGATCATTGGGCCAGACTACAGCACCTTAGATCATTGGGCCAGCCTAGAACACCTTAGATCATTGGGCCAGCCTAGAACACCTTAGATCATTGGGCCAGCCTAGAACACCTTAGATCATTGGGTTAGCCTAGAACACCTTAGATCACTGGGCCAACCTAGAACACCTTAGATCACTGGGCCAGCCTAGACCACCACAGACCAATTAGATGAACCAACCCAGAACATCGTAGACCACTGGAGAACCAAAGGCCCTTTCTAATGTACTTTATTCGGTAACTCCCAACATTGATGTGCAGAATGTCAAAAATTCTGAGCATGTGCAGCAACTTCTAAATATTCTGTGCAGTTGGAAAAAGGACACAATGCCAGGAGCTATGTAATGCAGCTAGGATCACATGTCCAGGAGGTCAGGTAATAGGCTTGTTCAAAGGGACAGGCAAGCAAACAAATAACCAAGCAGACTGAAAGCAACGATGTGGAACGGACCCCTTTGGGAACAGGTTGTCATTGTGTGTGAATAGAATACAATGTTCCCTGAGCTCTCGTTTTACTCTGACACCGTGCCTGTGTGTTCTGTGTCTGTGTGTGCTTCTACGTCTGCTTGTATTCTGTTTGTGCATGTGTGTACCCATGACCTCACTGTGTTTGTTTTGAGTGCTGACATTTTTATCGTTTTTTATTTGTGTGTGTTTTCATTACTGATGTTTGGACAATCCACCCTCAGCCCATGATAAAGATGGCTCGACTTACTGACAGTGTCAACATGGGCCAAATCCTGGAGTGTTCGAGTGTCCATAGGAGGCCTTGCCAGTCAGTCAGATTTATAGCATAAACCTCACAGTTTTTCCAGGTCAAGTACGTTTTTAATTCTTCCATGATCGCCATTCTATGTCTCTTAGTTTAATCAAATCCAGTAGAAAATCTTCCCCACAGTCAGACTCCCAGACAACAGCAACAAGACTTCGCTGGGAAACACATATCAACCCATTTACCGTCTGTAACAGGGCAGAATGGGGTAGTCACTAGATGGAGGAGGTATGGAGTAGTCTAGATGTCTTTAGGTTCAGTGTTTTTTTGTGGAACGGGGAGGAGCCATTCATTCCAGGTGTTTAACCTGGGCTGAAGATAGAAAGAGGAAAACGGAGAGTGATAGAAAATAAGAGAGATTGGAAGAGGAGAAGAGGAGTGAAGAGGCAACATTGGAACTTCAAAGAGAATACAAAGGTGTGGGAAAAGGAAAGAATGAGCATGGAAGGATAGGGCGGTCCATAATTCATCAGCCAATCATAATGGAGGCATTGGCCCGAGAAAGAGCAGGCGGGAAACCTGATCCATGGCAACACAAAGACTCTTGTTGGAGACACAGCCCTGTCTCTAGGCAAACTAACCACAGATATTTGGGTTAGACACCTGCCTACATACATACGGACCTTACCACCTGCATTTAAATGCGGACTGCTTGGAAGCTCCGTACTGTACCAACAGAAAACTGATTGATACAGTAGAACAGTAGGATCAATGCAAAGTACAACAGTTGGGTCAATGTAATGTAGAACTGTGGGGTCATTGTAAAGTAGAACAGTGGGGTCATTGTAAAGCAAAACAATATGGTAATTGTAAAGTAGAACTAATGGGTCATTGCAAAGTAGAATAGTGGGGTCATTGAAAAATAGAACAGTGGGGTAATTGTAAAGTAAAACAATGTGGTTGTTATGAAGTAGAACATTGGGGTGAATGTAAAGTGGAACGATATGGTAATTGTAAAGCAGAACAGCGGGGTAAATGTAAAGTAGAACAGCAGGGTCATTGTAAAGTAAAACAATGGGGTCATTGTAAAGTAGAACAATGGGGTCATTGTAAAGTAGAACAATGGGGTCATTGTAAAGTAGAACATTGTGGTAAATGTAAAGTAGAACAGTAGGGTCCATGTATCGTAGAACAGTGAGATGGTTGTAAAGTAAAACAGTGGGGTAAATGTAAAGTATAAGTATTAGTAAAGTAGAGTCTCAGTCTATTTGGCTGACTTGTGTTCAGTAGCTCGTAGACCAGGTGGGTGTGGTGTTCCATATGTGTTGTTTGGCAGGGAGACAATCCAAGCTCTGGGCTTCCCTTAGATGTGCTTTTGTTGACTTCCCTCTGGGAGCAACGAGAGGGTGTAGTTGTTCTGTGGAGTATGTATGTGGAGTGTGTATGTGTTTGCCCGTGTGTTACCTGTCTGTCTGTGTGGGTGTGTTTAAGTGGTGTGCTCTGAGCCAGAGCACAGGATTCCCTTCCCCTGTTTGTGTAAGGGGCCTGGCCTGAAAGCTGCAGAGTTGAATCGAGAGAGAGATAGAGAGAGAGAGAGAGGGAGAGAGAGGGAGAGACACAGAGAGAGAGACACAGAGAGAGAGACACAGAGAGAGAGACACAGAGAGAGAGACACAGAGAGAGAGACACAGAGAGAGAGACAGAGAGAGAGAGACAGAGAGAGAGACACAGAGAGAGAGACACAGAGAGAGAGACACAGAGAGAGACACAGAGAGAGAGACACAGAGAGAGACACAGAGAGAGAGACACAGAGAGAGAGACACAGAGAGAGACACAGAGAGAGAGACACAGAGAGAAAGGCATACATCCTAAACACCATTTGCACAAGTGTCCCAGACCTTGAGGTAGATTAAGTAATTAAGGGTATAGAGGCCCACAGTTTCAACTTTAATTGACCCAGCAAGGCTGCACGCTCTCCAGGGAGGTTTTGCCCCAACAGAAACAGTTCTTCGTTTAGTGTTAAATGGATCATACACTTATTTCAAAGCTTGATGATTGTATGCTGTTTGTATTTCATTGGCTAGGACAGTCCAACATATTTTCTTACAAGATACTTTAGAGAGGTGTGTTACATTTACTATGTATATATCATTTTCTGTACATACTATTTACAGCTGATTAAGTATACGAAAAGAGAGAGAAAGAGGGAGATAAAGAGAGAGAAAAATAGATAGGTGGAAAATGAGAAAAACTTAGACCCAACATCCTTTTGACCAGATCTGGTCTGATGGTCTGAAGGAGAATCAGGAGTCATATTATGCAACTTCCAGCAGGCTGCCCTCCGTTATACTTTTCTAGTTAATAATTAACCATATTCCGTCTCTCGGGTCCTTTAACAAGCCTGGTTATTGAGTTAAACATACTTTTGCCACGCCCTGAGATGACCTAGATAGGTCTAGCTCCAATTACAACATTACCAGCTCACTAAATAGGATTCCCCAACAAAGATCCAATTTCACTGGGCTGTGCCAGCTGTTTTATACAACCTAATTGTTGGCATAAAAAGTTATACCCTCTAAAACTGAAACTTCACCGGAAGTAGAAAACTGCTTTGTGGTTTTGTTTCTTAACCAAGGTGACATTTACAAAGCATCCAAAGCTATTAAGTTTTGCCGGTTATCATGGTGTGTTAAGAGGTTTTCATGTCTAAATAATCAAGATAATTGGCAAATGTTGGGTCGCGGACACAGGTTAAACCCACTTATGTATTAGAAAATGTCCAACAGAGCTGAGAAGCACCACAACCTCAAATCTAATCCTGTTTAACAGCCAAACTGCATAACATGCCAATAGAAAGTCACATGTGCACGCACGCACAGACCTATCTTTACATCTGCACACCAGGACACAGTTTATTTGAGATACCAGCGAGCAATGATGGGCAGTGGTAATGTTTGGGCTTGTGTGCGTGTGTGGGTCTGAGTGTGTACGCGATTAAGATGCAATGTTTACAACCACGTCTCAATAAGGTTGTGTGGTTTTGGACTGTTTGTCCGTGACCGTGGGTTAGCAAGCGTAGGCTTTGTAGACGATATAGTGTTACAACTCTGTCTCAATTAGGTTGTATGTGGTTCCATGTGAGTGTGTGTGAGTTTATGTGTGCGTGTGTGAAGGAAATATATTTATAATTCTCAGTTAAGTTATGTGTGGTTACCCATTGGCATGTCGTATTCTGTTGTTACACAAGATTAGATATGAGGTTGTGATGCTTTTCAGTTCTGTTGTGCATGTCATTTCTAACTATCTGACGCTCAGTCAACACCTGCCAAGCCAATACTTCAATGTGCATGGTTTAAAATTGATATCACTAGTATCTGATTACTGCATCATTTAGATCCAGTTGTTTGTTACAGCTGTGTGCGAGTGTCTGTGTGTGTGTCATGTGAACAGAATTAGAGAGAATACCTCATACAGTATCTTAACACACAACAGGAAACTCGGAATTACCCCCAACTCCCCACCCTGTTGCCAGGTGTGTGTGTGTGTGTGTGTGTGCGCCCCCTCCTTCCGTAATGCTTCATTGAGTACTCCACTGGGCCCACACCTGCAGCCTGTCACTATGCAAAAACACAATGTTTTTCCTGACTTCTTCTTTTTAATATTGTATTCACCGACGGAGCTGTGACCCCATATCTGTGTTTTCATATCAGGTTTTTTTCAATACCGTGCTTCATTTCGTTTGATTCAAAGGGCTTGAGAATACAGCCCGATTACATTGCCATACCAAGAGGAACAAACTTCAGAATAAACGTAAAATAATATTTACAAATGTTGTAGTCACTTCACACATACGCACGGAATGGGTGCTGGACGATAAAGGCATTTAAAATGCTATTCAATTTCCTCAGTCCAATTGCTGTAACAATATTGTTCAAAATTGCTGAGCGAAAACTAAAACAACATATATTGGTGGTACAGTATTTACATGCTGTGCCACATTTGTTCTCTTTTCTCATGGAAACTGACCACATATCATGATGCTGTGAAACACTTTGTGGCATTTTGTTTAACAGATATGGAAGTTCATCTTTAATGTGCTTGTCAAATGTTTTCTGTGAGGGAGTACCTCTCATGTGGTCTTATATTTGGCAGATTAGGAAGTGCAGCTCAGTTTCCACCATATGTTGTATTTGCTTTCTCTCATTAGTTCTGCTAATGGCTGTATACAACTCTCCTTCTGATGTAGTTCCCAGAGTGTGGCTTCTACGGCATTTATGACAAGATCCTGCTGTTCAAACATGACACCGGCACTCACAACATCCTGCAGCTGGTCAAGGCAGCCCAGGACATCCAGGAAGGAGACCTGGTGGAAGTGGTTCTCTCTGGTCAGTAGCACTCCTCTCCCTTTCTCATACTTTCATCCATTAACCTGGATCCTCTACTCATCCTCTTCTACCATACTTCACGATTCATGCTTTCATCCACATCTTCCTTCTGCCTTTACTTTATTGTGCTTTGACACTATACAGTATCTTTGCTAAAGTTATTGACATGATGCCATTACAGATTGTGTTTCTCTGTGTTATTTGACTGACTGGTGTTTATCTGTGTGTTGTCTGACTGACTGGTGTTTTATCTGTGTGTTGTCTGACTGACTGGTGTGCTTCTCCATTTTGTCCTAATGCAGCAGCGGCCACCTTTGAGGACTTCCAGATCCGGCCTCATGCCCTGAACGTCCACTCGTACCGCGCCCCTGCCTTCTGTGACCATTGCGGAGAGATGCTGTTTGGGCTGGTCAGACAGGGCCTCAAATGTGACGGTATAAGAGACGGCTGTTCTGCCTGCTGGATTAACATTTACAAAGCAAATGCATGAGTTTGTGGTTGGCGGTGCATGCTGTAATTAGCTGTTTAGACACTTCCCCTTCTGTGTGAGCTCAATCCCCCCTGTTACGCTCTCTGCTTCCCCCTGCAGGCTGTGGACTGAACTACCACAAGCGCTGTGCCTTTAGCATCCCAAACAACTGCAGTGGGGCTCGCAAGCGGCGCCTGTCTAGCAGCCAGTCGCTACGTCTGTCCACCACCGAGTCCTTGTGCAGCGTGGGGACCGCTTCAGTCAGCACCTGCAATGATGAAATCAGTCTGATCCGCTCTCACACCACCCAGGTGGTCCCTAACTCCACCTGTGCCGCGTCAGCGTCGGTGGGACTGACCAGCAGCTCCTCCATCCCCAGAACCATGGTTCGTGCTAACGCTCAGATGGTATTCAACTAGCACTATCTTCGTTTGCTACGTGACTCGCTACGTGACTCCCTTCCATGTTACTGAATTCAGGAAGTGACTCACTTCTTTTCAGGAAATGGAAAGAGCAGTATACCAACTTGATGTTTGAATGGTCGTATGCATATGATGCTCCAGGCCAACAACGAAACAATACTTTCACTTTCCCGCTTAAAAACAATAATAATATATATTTTTTAAATGGTCTGATTAAAAACCAAGGTAGCCATGGCAATTCATAATATCCACGACAGAATACATAACTAGCCACGTGTAAAAATAGCAAACGCACAATAGCAACAAGTGACACTCCTCAAGCCGCCCTCCTCCCTTCCCGCCTCCTCCCTCCTCCAGCCGCGGACCCCCAGTGAGGCGCGGCGGTTCTACACGGGCCGACCCGTCCACCTGGACAAGATCCTGATGAGCAAGGTCAAGGTGCCGCACACGTTCGCCGTGCACTCGTACACGCGCCCCACCGTGTGTCAGTACTGCAAGAGGCTGCTCCGAGGGCTCTTCAGGCAGGGGCTGCAGTGCAAAGGTCAGTGGGCGTGTGTCTGTGTGTGGGGTGAAAGGTCAACGTTGATGCTAATCTGGAATTGCCGCACAAAGGGATACTGGCAATGGGCCACCTGACAGTAACACTGATTGTTTCCTCTGTGTCCTTAGACTGCAAGTTCAACTGCCACAAGCGCTGCGCGTACAAGGTCCCCAACGACTGCCTGGGAGAGACACTGGGAGGTAAAGGGGGGAGGCGTTTTGTCGAGTCGTGTGGTTAGGAGGGCGGCTGCGGTTCGTCAGCCACACTTTAGATACGCCCACATCGCTGCGGAGCGCAGAGTGATTTAGTGAAAACATGGTCATGGCCGCCAACGACACGCGTAACTGACTTGTACATGCTACGTGCGTATTATAGTGCTTACTGCTTCCCTTCTGCACCGTTCTGTGTTTCCTCAGACAGCAGAAGGGGTAAGTACTGCCTCCTGGAATGCTGTTACCGTTTATAAGGTGGCGGTATCCGGTTTCACATTTCTGGTCTCCTGTTCTCTCCGCGACCATGGAGTCTGACTGGGTCCTTCTCTGTCCCCCAGACATGTTGAGTCCCAGTGTGGATCCAGAGGTGCCCATGGACTACAGCAGTGAGTTCACCGACTCAGACAAGTCTTCTCTGATGGACGATTCCGATGAGTCCTGCAGCATCCCGGGGTCATTCTCTCCTGACGGCCAGGACGGGTCCAGTGGGGAACCGAAGTTAGCACACCCCCACACACACAGATATGCATACACACACACAGATATGCATACACACACACACACACAGATATGCATACACACACACACACAGATATGCATACACACACACACACACAGATATGCATACACACACACACACAGATATGCATACACAC
>JACXGK010007585.1:0-24851 GCA_016801125.1 Novumbra hubbsi
ATTTGCTGTGATCTCTTTCAGTATCTTGCGGGGTCAGAATGTATGTTGTTATTTGCTGTGATCTCTTTCAGTATCTTGCGGGGTCAGAATGTATGTTGTTATTTGCTGTGATCTCTTTCAGTATCTTGCGGGGTCAGAATGTATGTTGTTATTTGCTGTGATCTCTTTCAGTATCTTGCGGGGTCAGACTGTGTGTTGTCATTGGCAGGTCGATAGATGGATTGCGGAATCCCAAGAAAAGAAATGCCCAAGTGCCCCTTTGGAACTACACCCTTCTGAGGTCACAGGTCGGTGCCAACATAATTTTGAGTCCATGGAAACGTGTCTTCTTTACTATGAACTGTTTCTACAGACATGCGTATGACACACTTTGATACGGACACTACTGTATTAGACACTACTGTAATTTTGTTCACAGATTTTCATAGTTTACTTTATTGCTGGAATAAAAAAATTGGATGCAGACTGGGTTGAGGGATATTCCATGTCATACTTGGCACACCACTGGCTTTTTGACCCTTTCAGGTAAGTTTATTGGTTTTCAATCTATTATTGATTAAGGGTCATACTCCGGCATTGTTTTTGCAGATTATATCCCGTCGCCTAATTTGAGATTCATATTTGAAGGGTTTCTTTCCAAAACACTGACATGTCTAGGATTGTTTTTTCTAAATGTTGTTTACTTGTGTAGTTTTATTGGACTTAAAAGAAGTCTGTTTTTGTTTCTATATCAAATCAATACAATGTGGATGAGAACAGTGATATTCCATGCAGATGCGTCTGTCCCCAGGATGATTCTGCCTGATGACATGGTGAGTCTGCTGGTGGTCCATGGAGGGGGCCTTTGTCTGGACCTGTCGGCCGGCTACCTGCTACTTTTCGATGCCACTCGCCCTTATGGCATTTTCTTTGTCAGCTACTTTCACTGTATGAACTCGCAACTCTTCAACATCGGTGAGATGTTGGAATTCAAACTATATAACTCAACAGTCTGGAATGAGGGTGTTACACGATTGCTGCTTGTAACTTTTATATGGTTTTATTATCAAAAATAATAATATTTCTCAATTGTCCTGAGGTCATCATAATGCAATAATTTTTTAAATGAGGGGGGGGTTATAACTGCCACTGTTTTCAAAGCCCTTTTTTCTTGAATGATCCACTATTGTAGTTAATCTATAATCCCCCATTGATCCACCTGATTCTACCTTTGTCCTTGATCTCCAGGCATGTTTTCCTACACCATGCTGGCCACGAGTCCTCTCTTCTGCTACCCCGACTGGCCCAGGCGCTTCTTCGCCCACTTCCCATGTTTCCTCAGGCCTGTGCTGCCGCTCACGTCTCCTCCCCCACAGCCGAGCACTTCCTGCGTCTACCCAGAGATCCAGAACCCCGCTACAAGAGCACAGGACAACCCTCCTGCCTACAAGACTTCCAGAACACGCTTTAAACACAAGCTGGCAACCCTTTTCTCCGTTCTGTACCTGGCTGAACAGTTTTTCCTGCCCTACTCCCACTTCATAACACAGGTACAACTCGGGTGAAAATGGACGACGAGGTAATCGGGACCCACTGGTAGTCCTTACCATGTATGAATACAATTATTTATTTAAGTTGAGTCATCTAGACTGCTGTCAGCTTAAATGATTTCCCAACCCTGCGGGTTACTGGAATAATTGCTCAGTCAGTGTCAACACTATTATCAGTTAACAGCAAACAGTCACTTAGACCAGCTTGAGTCAGCAGAACCCAGGGGTTCCTAAGGGGTGTGAATGGAGACTTTACAGAAGTGAATACTGGCCCATACATCCTGTGGGCCTAATCTGCAGAACCGTGTGTGATGGAAAATGAGAAAGTGATCTTGCTTTGTTTTATTTTTGGACACAGGGTTATAACAACTGGACCAATGGCCTTTACGGGTATTCCTGGGACATGATGGTTCACTCCCGCTCCCATCAACATGTCAAGATCACCTACAGAGATGGACAAACGGGAGAGGTTGGATACCTTAATCCTGGGGTGAGCCACTGAACCATAACACCACTATAGAAGCAGACTTCTGCCATTTTTTTTCTCGCAAGGATTGGAACTGGTGGGAGTGGGCGGGATGAACTGAATACTAGCTGTAATTGGCAGAGAAGCTTGACACTTGCTTTCCTATTTGTCTATTCACTGGTTAAATGCCTGGTGCTGTCATGCGATTACCTTTCTATAAATGTAAAGGTTTTTATTTTCTGGCTTAATTTGACAGGAAAATGTGGAAAGATACGAGAGAGAGTTTTTGCTGAAAGTGTGGGCCAGATTGAAACCCACTCTGCAGTGTAAATTAGACCTTTGGACCTGCTAAAGCCACTAGCTAACATTCCAATCCTTTTCATTCCTTGTTGCTGCCAAACCTTGGTAGAAGATGTGGGAAACTGAAAACTGTGTGGGAGTGCACCCAGGCAACCTCAATCCAAACTGTTCAATCACACTGCTCTGTTATTTTGAGTTCACTCTCTAGTATGTGACGGAGAGCGACATCCAGATTGTGACCAGGACTTCGCTACTACAAAAACAAAACATGCTATTAAATGTTTTGTTCCGGTTTTAAGGATCCAGACTAGTGTCTAGTCCTGGACAAAATAGTCAATCTCAATAGAGAATCACCATTGAGTGTATTTTCTTTTCTTTTTTTTAGTCCATGAGTAGGCCTGGGTCTGGGAAACCGAGCCAGGAAACAAGCTGGCTGAGATGAGCTCATCAGAACAACTGCCCTACTAAGGGGAGCAAATGTGTTCATCCCCACCTAAACCACCACCCCGCACCCAGTGAGATGTCCCGTTTTGGTGCAAGCACCACTGGGCTTTGAGTGGATTGTCTCCATTCCTGTAATGTCTTAGGTTCATACAATATTATTCCTATACCCGGTAACTCTCAAATACAAGAGTTCAAAACAATTACACCTGCAACCCCTAATGACTAGGTGTAAAGGACTGGCAGATCATCCATCAAAGTGCAAAATGGCATGAAACGTATCCATAAATGCTTAACTACCTTTTGTATTAGTTTGAACAATAAATCCACATTGTCTACTGCCACTTTCATACTTGACTTCCCGATTGACACCTTGTGTACCTCACGAATGTTGTATTCAACCTAAAATGTAGCTTAATTCACTCCTTTTAAATAGAAAACAATGACATGTTGCTACGTGTTCTGAAATGTTTCCACGGCGTCTTCAGGTGTTCACGCAGAGCCGGCGGTGGAAGGACCATGGGGACATGTTGAAGCAGTATGCCACGTGTTTGAGCCTCCACCTGCCTCACTACAACATCTCTGACCCAGAGATCTACTTCGACATCTGGGTGTCCATCAATGAACGTTTCCAACAGCGGTACTACATGGATTTATACGTCCTAGGTACAAGTGTTCTTCCCGGGAACAATGTGGTCTTGAGTTCTCTTCTGTTCCCCGTTAGGATCTTTGACCCCCGTGTGAATATTGTGAAGGCAGACTGGTCTCCATTCCACCCGAATCCCTGGCTAATGCCTCTGCTTGTGGACCTGTCTCCATGGAGGACCAAGTTCCAGGAGATTGAGGGTTCATTGGACAACCAGACAGAGATAGTCTTCATAGCAGACTTCCCAGGTTCGGGATGTCCCCCTACCTGATTCTAATGAACTCACAGTACCTTGTGGTCTAGCTAATTCATGTTCTGGGGGTTTTGGCCTCTAGGTCTCCACCTAGAGAACTTTGTCAGCGAGGACCTGGGCAACACCAGTGTTCAGGTTCTGGAGGGCCAACTGAATGTTGAGATAGTCGATGAGCAGAAGAACTACACACTCCAGCCTGGAGAGAAGAAACAGGTCAATCAGCTGTACAGCCATTCTTCACCTGGATGACAGCTGTACTGTAGACAGTCATTACTACTGTGGTCATATCCCACAGTTCTCATCCTGTGTGTGTGTGTCTTTATGGGTTTGTGTGTGTGTGTGGTATAGCTTCCTGCTGGGGCCTACCATAAGGTATACACGGTGTCTGAGGGGCCATCCTGCTACATGTACATCTATGTAAACACCACAGAGGCGGCACTACAGAGGAACTTTACTAAGCTGTTTGAACTTCAGGAACGGGTCCGCAATGGAACAGGTCAGGACTTATAAATACTAACAGAACAGGGCAGTAAACGTGATATGTAATCGTTTGTCAAATTAAATAGGAATTATATAAATGTATCTAAAAATGAAAACAGCATCAACACATTTCTACATGTTCCACTGTTAGGAGCACATTCATATACCGTAAATAATAATTATTTATCATAAAAACGAATATCATACTATGCAAACAGAATACTTTAATATGATTTTGCAAAGCTTAGATGACCCTCAAATACAACAAACAAATAATACAATGTGTATAAAAAACAACCTTCAGGAATGTTGGTAAAAGCAACTCTTTGTTAATTCTTCTACACTGCTCAAAAATGATTGAGGAAGCACTTCACACATCGGGTCTCCATGAACAAAAATATTGAAGATCAAAATCTTTACTGTACATTGTGAAATTTGTTTAGAACAAAATGAGTTTGATTCAAACCCCAAAATTAAAGTGAACAATTGAAATCACAGGCTGTTCCTGTGTGTGAATTTCATCTCATAATCTGACTCGGTAGTGTGTATGGCCCCCAGTGTGAACCTGGCAATTGTGGCGGTTCTCTGGTAAAAGTAAATCAAGCTGCATGGTGCTGGGCTGTGAGCACGCCTGACTAGAGGATGTTGGGCCACCCTTATGGAGTAGGTCTGGGGAGACACAGCAAACCTTCTTGCAACGGCGCGTATGGATGTGCCATTCTGGAGGAGTTGGACTACCTGTGCAACCTGAATGGGCTTCAGGTATCTCCTCTTGCTACCAATCATGACAAAGACACTAGCAAATGCAAAAACTAGAGAAGGCAGTCAGGATGGACAAGAGCAGCAATTGACTGTGGCCACCACCTGCAAAACCATTCCCTTTTTGGTGGTTGTCTTGCTGGTGCCACTCCAGTGCACCTGTTGTCACTTTCGTTTGCACCAGAACAGGTGACATTGATTTAACACTTATGCTTCCTAACTGGACAGATTGATATCATATGAAGTGTAATTGACTTGGTGTTATACTCGGATGTGTGTTCTCTTAAATATTTTGAGCAGTGTCGTTTTTAATGATTTGTATATGTGAATGCCATTATTTGTCAGTCACCTAACTAATAGCAGGAAGTAGAACATGCCATGGGGCTAAGCTAACTGTCCATCCCCACAGAAACAGAACCCCTGCCTCCAGAGCTCCAACCACTCATTACTGGAGACATTGATGAAGGGTCAGAAGTCAGCGTGATGGATCCCATCGTCCGTCTGTTTCTGAAGCGACAGCAAAGAATAAAGGAAGTAAAGAAGCGCAGGGAAGCCAATGTGTTCGAAAGGTTGAACCGGTTTACTGTGAAAAAGTACTACATGTACCGCAGAACGTGAGTGTCTTTTTTTTTTATGGGTGCTCTTAAAACAAGCTACAAAACCCACGCGATTGCCTGGTATTTTACATGTGATTAGTTTTATTGTGGACGTTAACGTTCACTGGAATACATGAGCATGTGTTTTGGGGTTGACTGTGTTGTAGATCCCTGATGACAACCATTGTGTTACAGGGTTTAACATGCTGTCTGTGTTGTAGGTCCCTGATGACAACCATTGTGTTACGGGGTTTAACATGCTGTCTGTGTTGTAGGTTCCTGATGACAGCCATTGTGTTACCAGGTTTAACATACTGTCTGTCTTGTAGGTTCCTGATGACAGCCATTGTGTTTTGGGGTTTAACATGCTGTCTGTATTGTAGGTTCCTGATGACAGCCATTGTGTTTTGGGGTTTAACATGCTGTCGTGTTGTAGGTTCCTGATGACAGCCATTGTGTTACGGGGTTTAACATGCTGTCTGTATTGTAGATCCCTGATGACAACCATTGTGTTTTGGGGTTTAACATGCTGTCTGTATTGTAGGTTCCTGATGACAACCATTGTGTTTTGGGGTTTAACATGCTGTCTGTATTGTAGGATCCTGATGACAGCCATTGTGTTTTGGGGTTTAACATGCTGTCTGTATTGTAGGATCCTAATGACAGCCATTGTGTTTTGGGGTTTAACATGCTGTCTGTATTGTAGGATCCTGATGACAGCCATTGCTCTGCGTAACCTAGTGGTGGGCCTTCCTCCTCTGGACCAGCTGACTAGGGAAGTGGCCTTTGCCAACATGAAGGAACCTGAAGCCAACCAGGACCTCAAGGATGAAGTTGGCCATGATGAGCTCTAGGTGTGTGTGTGTGTGCGCGTGCGTGCGTGAGAACTTTGCATGATTGAACTGAATTGAATGATTATGTGAAGGCGATAAACTGTTACTACACTGGGACTTACCCAGAATTAAAATTGTATTTTTATTGCGGTGGTTTTAAAACATTTGAAAGGTGAAAGAAAAATTTCATTCTTTTTTTGTGAAGCCTACTTTGTATTTGTATGTTTTGAAATGGCACAGGTGCATGTTTATGTGTTGAGTCAGAATGACCCGGTTTACCAGAAAACCATGATGTTGTTCAAAATCAACAAATATTCCATGGATGTTTAAAATCATGTATACTTTATTTGTACATTTTTCCAAAGTGTTGTGTTATTTGACTTTGAATCACTCAAGTTAAATCCAATATTTACATTCCCAAAAGGTATATGCAATGCTGGTGTGGGGGTCTTGTTTTCTGTTGAGGGGAGGGTAATACCACGGGCTTGTGGAGTTCTGTGCTGTCTATAAAGTCAGACTAAATGTGTTGATGCTTATGAAACCTATGGTAACAAGGAAACTGTCACAAAGGCCTTTTTGATATTGAACACATGCCTACTTCAGTTTTTTTTTAATAAAAAGGTTATGCAAGTTCACACTAGACAATTACCAGGAAATTTCACTCATTGCTACATAAAAAAGAAAAAGCCGTTATGAATATGCCATGCTTTATTGCTGTAAGTCTTGAGCTGGAATTCATTCAACCCTTCTATATAAAAGCTAATACATTTAAAACATTCACCTCTTTTACAACATGGTCACTTTAGTTGTAGTAGCTTCTATATGGGTTTGATTGAATTGAGCTGTTAATCGTGATATTATACAGATTAGTGTGGCCCGTCTAAAGTGCAAAAGTTCAGCTCTGGTGTCAATGGTGCAAAAGTACAACTCTCCCCAGCGTTGATACATCCGTTACAGGACATTCACAAGCTATATACATGCACAGATATATAGATCTCTGGAGTTGTCAAAAATACAGGCATGACTTCATTGTAGTTCAAGTGGACAATGTTATGCTAAGAACACAGGCCATTCAAGTTTTATTTAACATTGACAACTCTTCACTTTAAGGGCACATGGTCTCAAATCAGATACCACACAATCTCAAGGATGGAATGTCAGGATCATCCTCATATCTTTTAGACCAGGGGTGGGCAAATATTTTGGCTCTGGGGCCACATCAGGATTCTGAAATGAAATGGAGGGCTACATTTGTTTTTATAATTTGTTAATCATAATTGATTTGGAGGCCAGAAAAGGGCATTCCGTGGGCCGTATGGGACAGCCTCGTGGGCCGCATTTGGCCCTCGGGCCGTAGTTTGCCCACCCCTGATTTAGAGTATTTATGGTTTTATCCACTGTGTACTGAATGAAGTACAAAGTAATGTCAACCTGATTAAGCCATCCTTACTCGAATAAGGTATTTACTGTATGTTTGGGCTTATCTATTAACTCACAACATTACAGCCTCACTAAGTCTGTAGTGCTTCAGTCACTAAGATGGATCAGTACTCTCACTGGCATGTAAATGGCTATTTGTTGTAGATTACAACAGTCCCTTGTACAAAAAGAAACAATGCATTTTTTCTTTCAAACAAAAGAAACAAACTTAAAAGTTATGAAAAGGCAGACAAACAAAATCCATGTTATTACATTGACACATTACAAGTTCCATTTCCCTTATGTTTCATATTTTGTATCACGTAGTTATATTTGATTGGTAGCCCAACAGAAATGATCCATGGGTATATAGTGTTTGACCAAGTAATCCCTGTACAACACAGCTGGGGTCTTCCCTTAACTGGTATTAGACAATTAGTTGTTGCATACAGCCTGACTGTTATAGTGAATCAACAGGCCTTAGCTGAAATGTCAAAACATAATGATAGGGTAGTGTTTATCTAACAATACTTAAGAAAAGGCATTTCTTTGAGGCTTTTGCCCATGATACTGTATTAATTAATGCTAACAAACTAACTACAAAAATACTGTGAATAGAAAAAAATAATATATACACACAAATAATTGTTAGTTTTTCCCCCTGCTCCTCAATTTTGTGGTATCCAATTTTAGTTAGCACCTTGGCTCATCGCAGCAACACCTAACAGGATCGGGGGACCTGAAGATTTTCATATGATTCCTCCAATGTATGTTCTGCCAAGGCATTCTGGTCCTTCCCCCAATGCTCATCCAACCAGGAAGTTGGTCCGATCAGTGGGTCAAATTCACTCCTTGACATGTGTAAAAAAAAGTGACGATGTCCATCCCCCACCCCACCCCACCCCACCCCGGGCGATGCCGACCAATACGCAGCACTCCATGGAACTCCCAGCCACGAACCAGCGAGATGCACAGTCAAAGAGTAAAACAAGACTGTGGTGGACGCCTCGGCAGACCTCTGCGCCACCCGGGAGCTCTAATAAAATAATGTTTACAAAATTGAGACTCTAACAAGCTGTATTTCTTTTAAATGATCCCTTTGTCTTGACGGGTTAGTAGGAGGTCCTCCAAGCTGGCATCCAGTGGCTCTACCTTGGCTGGAGGTCAGGGTAGAATATTCCATGTATCACACCTTCTATGACAACATTGGAAAATGAATCTATGGGAAGAAAAGGAGCTGAGTACACCCATTTCATTCTTTGAAACAGGAAATGTTACCTTCAAATGGTTAATGTATTTATATGACTAAAGATGACAAATATCTTAAATTGGCTACAATTTTGGTTGCCAATTTGAGGCAGTCTACAGAAATGTTACCATGTCTAGGCAGTCCATTAGAAATGTTACCGTGTTTTGGTGGAAGAATGTAGGGGTCTCGCTGGTAAAGCATGGTTGGCTGATGGTTCAGTTTACTAGAGTCCAGAGAGATGTACGTTGTATGTAGGTGTTAACATGATGAAAGATCACAACAAGAGTTGCCAACAGAAGAGGAAACTGTTCAAGTTCAATGCTAAATGACTTCAAATGTAAACATTTTTACATTTTAGTTATTCATGTATACGTATCTCAAACAACCAAAATAAGCTCTGAACTACCAAAATTAAAAACCTTTGGAAATTACTGGTAGCTTAGCTACCCTAATCACAAGCCTGGTAAAACAATTCAGAATTTACTATAAACTCAAACAACTACACAACCTAGCATTTCTTAACAAACCTGGACTCTTCAGCTTCCATTTCAAATGACCTTTGAAAGAGGTAAAAAACAAACAAAAAATTATAATAGAGGAAACATTTTCTTGCACACAAGAGACATTCTAAAAAGTAGCCTAGATTTTACAGGACACATTGTATAAAAACTCACCCACAACTTTCTGTCTTTGGTAACGACGGAAAATGTCTAATGTTGAGGAAATCCAGGAAAATCTTTGGAAGGACTTCATTCTCCATAATTACAGTCTGTTGAAAAAGGGAGAAAAGCAAATGGAAGGAAAGTTAGATGAATAGTTCTAGATTGATATAAAAAGATTAGTAAAAGAATTAAGCAAAAACAAAGTAGACTAATGGGTGTTTTATGATTACCTGTAAGTAGAATTCCAGACCATGTCTTCTTTGCTCCAGAACTTTGGGAACCCAGTTGCGTACGTGTTTAGAGGGAAGCTCAGGTGGCTTTATGCTTTTCTTTAGCTGGAAGACACAGATAAGTAAAGCATTTTTGAAGGGTATTTTGGAAATTAGGGAAACTCATAGCTCATGCCTATTTCACCAGTCTATTCCGCAAAATATGACCTCACTATCTGAGGCCAACTTTTTTACAATTCATACGATCATAATAGCTCAGTAGATTTTTTTTTTTGGTAATTTAGTTTCTGTTCTTGCAACAGGAATAAAAACAAGAACTGTTATGCTTAGTCATGGGGGGAAGAACCAATGGTAAAAACAACTCACCATTTTATGCAGGTTATGGAATTCACTGTAGCGTTTCTCTACTGTATGCTGTCTGCCATTCATTAGCACCTCGATTTTAAAGACCTGTGGGAGAAGGAAAAAAGTAATCATGGTTTAGACATATGACATAATGAACTTATATTTTTTTAATGAATTCAAATTTGACCCTCACTGACTGGCATATTTCAAAAGTCATCATTCATCAAAATTGAGACCAAGAAGTTCAATTATAGGGCACTAAAATGTCCCTGGCAAGTTTTAATTACATTTTTCAGTTCAAAATATAGCCTACACAAGTAGTCATCCAGCTGTTTATATTATTCTCAGCATATAAAATGTTATAACAGTTACAACTATTGTATACTCTAAACATGGTATTTAAAATAAGTAGTCTTTAGACATCCCTCGGAGAACTATCCAGGCATTACTTTGGAAGATATGACACATTAGTTTCTTGAGACATATGACGGCTGAATTTGCATCGCAAAAGGCCACTCACGCAAACTTCGCAGTTATCATATACTATACCATCATTAGAGGCCAGGCAACTCGATAAAGCACATGACTCCTAATTATGCCAGTGTCAGAATTCATTCAGTATCTTCTTTAAAATCCCCGTAAAGAAATGCATCCTGCCCAAACAGATAATTTCAGCTCCCACTCCAGTAACGTGACAGTTAACCATGATAATCGCAAACATTGTCAACATTTTAAAAGATACTCTTGGTTTAAACGTTGTGTAAACTTGTTAGCATGGTAGCTATGTATATATATATACATATATTTTGCGGCACTCGTGGAGCTGACATTCAAGGTCTTACCGTGTACCCTTTCTCCAACGGATTGTCCTCTGAGCGGAAAGATGGAATGGAAATCCTGACGTTATGCATTTTGGCAAACCTTCAGTTACACCTCCAGCTAGCAATTAAATTGCAAGCAAATGGGGTGGTCTTGGAAGCTAGCGAAAGATAGTGTTGGAATCGGTTAGAATGGGTTCTTATTCTTGTTTAGACTAAAGATTTTGGACGTGCCAAAAAGTCACAGGGCTGCTCTCTACCGGGGCGGAGAGGTATTACGAATGCTAGCACCATACATTAGTTCGGAAAGTGTTCAGAACGATTCAGAACCCACTTCTTCCACAAGTCCTTCTTCTTTCATTTTTGTTTGGCAGCTCGCATCCAACTGAGAATGCATTTACCGCCATCTACTGTACTGGAGTGGAAAGCCGGTCAGGACCACCAATTTCGTACCCTCATAATAAAGCCTGTATTCCAAAGAAATAAAATGTATTGCACCCACCATACCCCCTACTACTGCCTTGCATCCATCCGTACACCCTTAGAAACTCAAAAAAATGGTAAGTGATATATATACATATCTCCACACACATGCTTATGTCCTCCTTGCTCAACTACATCTTGTGCTAAATCATACCCAAATTGGCCTGGAAACAGACACGGTGGAATGGATCCCGAAGCCATTGTCGGGCCAATAGTTATCGTCCCCGGTCCATCCTCCACCTTCTGACCAATAGGCCACCAATATGCCCTGTCAACAAAGGCCTCTCTCCCAACAATCCTTGATGGCTATAATCGCAGTGTGACCTTATCTTGTCCAATACGCCAAAGCTAATTGGTTTATCCCCAATCTCAGTGGCTGTTCCCCTGTTTTCCTCTTCGGCCTGGAGAACAAGATGGGTGTTTTGTCCAAAAACTATTTGAAACGCTGACTCTGACGCTGACATCGGACCACGCAATGCCACTGTGCTACTGTCCATCTCAGATGAGACCAAGCCCAGGGAATTCAACAGAGCTTCTGATGTTGATGTATGGCTTCTGCTTTGCATAGTAAAGCCTTAACTTGCATCTGTTGAGCTGATGGAGTTGACTGATGGTTTTGGATTATTCCGATTATTGGTTGGCGCATCAGTTGGCAAGCCTCAACCTTTCCTTGCTCTTGAGGGACTCTAGCTTTTTTGTAGTTAGTTTGTCCTAAATTGCCTCTGTCCCAACTTTTTTTGAAACGTGTTGCAAGCATCAATTACAAAATAAACAATTACTTTAAAAAAACTATGCAGTTGATTAGGTAAAAATCACTTTGTTTTTATTAGTATTTTACATAGTGTCCCAACTTTTTCAGAATTGGGGTTGTACAACAGTCTATACACAATCATCTTCTCCATCAGCTTACATATATTTGAGGTCAAAGCAATAGGCACATGGCTTGTGACCTTCTCATGACCTTCATCATTATCAAGTTTGGCAAACGGTAGTACCACTATACGTTTCCATCCATCAGGAAACACCCTGCATGTTTCCAACCATCAGACAACCAAAGTATCAATAGATTTTAGTTGAAAACCCATTGTTATGAGCTCAGGTGTATCCAGTTGAATTTCACTTGAGGTCCACTTGTGGTAACTTCCACTGATTAGACTTCATTTATAGAGGCGCACACCTGACTATATAAAGTCCCACAGTTCACAACGCACATCAAAAAACCAGCAATGAGTTGTTAGTAGAGCTCTGAGACAAGATTATGTTTTGGCACAGATCAGGGAAAATGTACCAAACAATTTCTGCAACATTTAAGGTCCACCAAGAGAAAACTCTGGCCTGAATGCCAAACATCACACCTGGAGAAAACCAGGTACCACTCATCACCTGGCCTATAGTATTCCTGTCTTTCAGTGGCAGGAGGACTGGTTGACTAGTCAGGATCCACAGAAAGAAGAATGTAGCAAAGTACAGAGAGATCCTTGATGAAAATTTGCTTCAACGTTTTGACCATCTATAATGACGACACGCTAAGCACAGTGCCAAAACAACGCAGGATTTGAACTCTGTCTCTGAATGTCCTTGAGTGTAATGTTGAAACATGGAGGCAGGACACAAGTTCAGAGAAACTGGAGGACATTTATTAAATGAACAAAATCTAAAACAGACATACAAACATAGACCAACAAGATACATTGGGGAAGTTTGTATAGGGTCCGTGATGAGGGACAACAGGGTCTGTAAGGAGGGACTACAGGTCCATGATGAGGGAAAACAGGGTCAGTGATGAGGGAAAACAGGGTCAGTGATGAGGGAAAACAGGGTCAGTGATGAGGGAAAACAGGGTCCGTGATGAGGGACTACAGGGTCCATGATGAGGGAAAACAGGGTCAGTGATGAGGGAAAACAGGGTCAGTGATGAGGGACTAAAGGGTCCATGATGAGGGACTACAGGGTCCGTGATGAGGGACTACAGGGTCCGTGATGAGGGAAAACAGGTCTGTGATGAGAGACTACAGGGTCCGTGATGAGGAACTACAGGGTCCATGATGAGGGACTACAGGGTCAGTGATGAGGGAAAACAGGGTCAGTGATGAGGGAAAACAGGGTCAGTGATGAGGGACTACAGGGTCCATGATGAGGGACTACAGGGTCCGTGATGAGGGAAAACAGGTCTGTGAAGAGAGACTACAGGGTCCGTGATGAGGGACTACAGGGTCCATGATGAGGGACTACAGGGTCCATGATGAGGGACTACAGGGTCCATGAAGAGCGACTACAGGGTCCGTGATGAGGGACTACAGGGTCCATGAAGAGGGAAAACAGGTGCAGGCAATAAATGTAGAAAACAGTTTCCCATGATGAAGAGAGGGAGAGGCTGCCATGCCAGAACGTAACAGAGTGGCTCTACCATCTCCGGAGAACCGAAAATGGTTTTGCAGTGACATTCCCCATACAAGAGCTTGAGATGAATAGTAGAGAATAATTGGAAAAATCCCTCAAATCCTGAGGTACCAAGCTTCTCGCATCATACCTAAGAGTACTCAAGGCTGTAGTTGTGCTAAATGTGCTCTAAGTACTAAAGCAAAAGGGGTCAGACACCCGTGTAAATGTGATATTTCTGTTTAATTATGCGATATTATGTGTAGATTGATGAGGACAAAAACAATTTAATTTATTCTAGAATAAGGCTGTAATGTAACAACATGTGGAAAAGGTAAAGTGGTCTCAATCTATTCTGAATGCACTGTAAATCAATGAATTCCTGACCATATGGTTTACTTCATGAAAACCAGACTTGAGTTATATCAGGTTTAAATCTGAGAGATGTAAATGCAAAACTAAATCACAATGAATCACAATTATTTATTCAAGTAAATTTCCTGGAATACAGAAGTTGCGATAATATGATCTTATTTCATTGCATAAATATCAAATAATGGGAAAAAATATACAGCAAGCAGTCTAACCACTAAGTATAAGCATTTCACAAAACAAATAAATGTTTACAGTATGGGCAATACTATATGGGAGTGATTTAAAAATAATATAAAGTGACTTTGAACCCAAGCAGATATAAGCTACTAACCATTAACAACTAATGTAAACTATAATAGTGGGAAGTGTGTGTTTGATGATATGTTTGAATAAAACATGAGATCATGAGGAAAATAAAACATTTGGAAAATCATTATCATTATCTAATGTTTTTGGCTCTTCTGGCAATGTGAATATGTACAGTATTTGACACAATGCGGTGCTGTAGATTGCAATTCGTATCTAGAAGCAGGCACTCTTTTGAGCTTTTACCTCTCAAATGTCACTTACTTGTTTAACACTTGTTAAATCCTGTGTGAACTGTTGTAATGTAATATATCGTAGTGTATCTCCCCTCCTTTCAAATAATTACAAACAAATGAAGTCCATTAATATTTCATTGCACAAATAGAATGGCTTTATAGAAACATGTTTAACTAAGGGATACATGAACCACTGTGTTTACGTTCCCTTGAGAAATGACAACATTTGATTTACCTATATTCAAGGTTCAAGGGACTCTCTTGGCTGTGAAAGAGGTTTTGCAGAATTGCTTTTCATGGACGAATTTTGTCTGTTAATAGCTGTGAAGAAAAGGATCAAGTGTTTAATCACACACAGAATCATAGTTCTGGTTGCATGAGACGTTCACAATCAGTAAGTTACTGTCTGGAACAGGGATTGGGATGCATTTCCACATCACGGGCTGGTTTCCCAGACCCAGACCACCACAGTATTTCTGACTCCTGTTTCCCACACATGCACAATGCTTGGTAACGTTAGACATGTAACTGGGACTCACTGTGAGATGTAACATCCTGAAACATAGGCATAGTTGCCGGTGTAGCGAACTTCACAGCGCACAATGTTGTTGCTGTAGTCAGACTCAGGAACCTGATAGCTGGGGTTCACGCTGATCTAGAACACACAGAAGAGAATGGTTCCTGTCGGATTCATTACATGAAAATGTAGTCAAATAAAAGGCTTGTACCGGTGGACAGATGAAAAAGAATCCAAACACAGTTACTGGCAATTCAAATCCGTCCTTTTTCTTTTCAGAACTGGTCCGTGAATTCCTTAAGACATGTGATCAGCGCGGAGCCAAGAATGTGCTTTTTTTTTAACAAACCTTCAGGACGTAGTTTCCAGGTTTCACATCTGTAATATCGATCCACTGGCAGTCGATGTCTGCGTTGTAGGTATCATAACATCCTGGACTCAGCCCCTGAGTTACAAAAAAGCACCCGGGACCCTCAGACAACAGTGGGTAGTGCTCAACATCCCATTGCACACAGAGTACTGAACTACAGGTAAACATTACTGCTGAATACCATAGCCTGTAACTGACAGCTGCAGTCAGACAATACACAGATCGTAACATTGACACTGTCTCGTTATGAGTTGTAAAAAAACAAGGGTTGTGACAAAACTCGTTCATAGTCGGAACTTCGATTAATTTGATTGTCTACTCGACATATTGTTGCAAATGTTGTCTTGGTCACCTGGGTGTGTGAGGTGCACGCGTAGCGTCTATAGTAGCCATAGTCACAGGAGCTGTCCTCCAAGCAGAAGCTGGCCTTGTGCCCCTCAGCCACGCTCCTTCCACCTGAATCCAGAAGATCATAGTGGCTGAACTCGTCCATGCTGTGGTAATGTCTGGAGGGAAGCAGGAGAGTTTGATCCGTGTTTAAAGAACCCGTTCAGTCACTTGGTCATTACTTCATTAAATCAAACATCCAGTGTACGAAAGCAAAACAGGCGCAGGCAAGGCAACTAACCAATACGTTTAAAAAAAACATTAGGATGTAACTCAAGACGTAAGTCAAAATGTTCATTAGAACTCCAAATGTGGTCTACCAGATACTTGATGTTGCTGCTGTACTGCGTGGAATTCTATAGAGCATATCTATAGCCTGAGGTCATGTCTAATGAAGACCAGTGGGTTCGAGATAACTGGCCACTTCTGAATGTATCCAGTATCACATTCCTCATGTGCAGTCAAGTTATGGGTTGGAGTCAAATATTTTGAGGTAGAAACTGGAGTCAACTCTACGGCCATACATTTTTGCATTCCTGTGTTTTTGCCACAAAAATGAGACTGATACTTTGGTAATTTATGCAGAAACAAAAAGAGAGAGACAGAGAGAGTGAGCGAGTGGGAGCAGAAAAAGAAAGTGTGCAACCAAAACGACAGAGATGGACTAACGTTGTTTTGGAGATATGGAAAAGCATTTAGACATACTGGCATTGAAGGAGGCAGAGAGGCACAGAGAAGCTAAGAAAGAGACTCACTGGTGGCAACTGTGCCATTCCCAGGAATAACGTGGTCTGCTGGGCAGGAAGTCAGCGGTCCCCTGGTTCTTCACCCGTTGCGGAAACCTTAGCAACATGCGGGTGTCATAATCTCTCGCTCTGTAGGCTGAACTGTCCCCCCCCAACCAAAAAATAATGATTACACCGAACACAGAACCAATTTGTGGAACTCATTTGGATGCAAAATGTGTTTGAGTGCAGTTACACTCAATCTAATTTTCGAGAAATTGTTTTATCTAAATCTGTTTGGGAAAGGCATGGTACAGGATGGGGTGATTAAATTGTTGTTGATCAGTGAAACAATCAGGCTAGTGATGATTTTCTCAAGAAAACAAGCGAACAGTGGGGAATTTTTGAGAATATCTATTGTTGGGTGGAGCAAACCCCTCCACCCATGTAACTGATGGCAACATTAGATTTATCCACGGTGCCGTCTGCTATAGGGCAATCCTACACCACTTAACAAGTCGGAGGGCATTTCCCTAAGGCTCCTTGTGCCCTTTAAATGATCAGTCTGAATGTCTGGGCATTAGCAAACCAATTTGAAGATTTTTCAGTACACAAACCTGATTGGTGGACATAATGGTCTAAAGCCCACCCCTTTACCCTGCTGAATCGTTATTGGTATCTAATAATAAAATTAGCCTGGCAACTTTTGTTAGCCAACATTCAATCCCCTCAAAACATTTAGAAATTCAAGAGATAAAAAATAAAACAAATGTTTTCAACCGCAAATAGAGCATTTAAATAATCTTAACAATTTCAGATTTTTATTTCAAATTTTTGTGTGGTAGAATCCTTAAAAAAAAGATGATCACGTTTTTGACTGCACTCTTCCTTTAAATCACATAGTGTTTGTTTCAATAGTACCTTGACAAGCAGTTCTCTTCGTTTGCACATCTGAGGTTGTACATAGGAACTCTCTGGACATATACGGTGGATTGAATGTAGTATGCGTCTGGGACAAGATCAGGAAGACCTATAAGGGATGTATTTGTCTTAATCACAAAGGGTTATAAAATCAACAAAAATATTAACCCAGATCAGGTGTTTTTAAATGAAAATAGGGTGAAAATGCAGCAAATGCATTCCCAATTCATATCCTGTGCACACGCTTACCGTTCTGGTGGTACCTTGTGCCATATCCAGGTCTTTCTCTGCGCCGCGGACTCTCGTAGACATCATAGTAATTGTAGTACGGATTATCTGGATCGGATGTCTTGTACGGGTTGTAAGGATCATCCCCTGCCATCACGTCCTCTCTTCTTGGCGATGGGGACGGTTTGTCCTGTGTCCCATTCGTCGTGCCATTTGCCTTCGTTTCTGCATGGCCACTTGAACGAGAATCCTGATTCTGGTGCCCTTGTCCCCTCTGGGGCCTTGGAACTTGAGGTGGTAGCCACCGTACGCGAGCTCCTGTGCCGGACACTGCTTGGGTAGATGGTGTAGACTGTCTCGACAAGGCAGAGGGCTTCTTGGCTTCTCCATCGCTAATGATGGTGACAGGTCTCTCCTGAGCTTGCTCCGCTCCCCTTTGCTTTGCTGGTCGATATTCCGAACCTTGACTCAGAAGGCTGAACACTTTACCGTTGTGCGCCCACTGAATGGTTTGACGTAATGTACCTGCCGCTTGATTGTTTACTGGTCTTGTATCTGGTGGAGGCCGCTGAGATTCAACAGCTTGCAGAAAACAGATGAATAAACATACATGTGCACAGGCGTAAAACGTACCAAATGTACGCGTGGCCATTATACAATGTATTAATGTATCTACAACGATTTTTAATAATCAATATTTTTTATTTATGTGGTCTATCATTTGTCCGTGAAAAATAAAGAAACTTGTATTACTTTTATAAGTAGGTAAAAATAGCACCAAATGATAACCTATACGTGTTGCTATGTTCTCCACGCTAACTCATATCGCTCTGTTCCGACTTCCAAGGCTTGCAGATGCGCTTAGCGTGGAGAGGAGGAGTTGAACATTTAAAGTTTATAATTCAGTTGTTAGACAAACCCAGGATGGTACAGGGCTGCTCGTGCAACAGCTGGATGGATAGGCTACGTGATGCCTGCTGCGTTTTCCTCCACTGTCTGAAGATGGATGTGTAATGCCGACTATGTGTTATAAGAGATACAGACGTGTTGCCTACAAACGGACCATAGAGAGCAGTTACAATTTAAACATTATATTATAAATATGTTACATTTGCCTTTTGATCATGGTGGCTTAAGTGCATCAGCCGTTTAACCGGTCCCTCAGAAAATGTACCTATATCTATATATGTACCTATATCACCCTAATCAAGGTGGAATCATTGATATGTGAACTCCGTTAATAACTGATGTCTGGGGAAAACACGTCTCAATAAAAACACATCGTTGCAGCCCAAATGCCTTTCTGTAATTACCACACCCAAGATAATTTCCCGGGGAAAGTAACTACATACTTACTCACACATCCACGCGTAGGCCTACACAAACCAAATTTTTTATTTAGTTTTTTTGAAGATTCTGAAGTGTAACAGTCATTCCATGTAGCATTCGAAAATTGCAAGATGATTTGCCAGATCAGCAGGAATGCAAATGTTATGACAAACAGCTTTTACTCTGTAGGATGAACTCTCGTTTAAGAACAACACATAGACAGGAGGAGCTCTAAAACCTAAACAGGGTTGCATAATGGGTTTACAAGATGTCATTATGATATCCAAAAGAAGACACAACAAAATTTTCCAGCTATGTTTTTCCATTCTCCGGTTTCCCTTGTGCTCCTTTTTTTGTCAATGTGTAACTTTTATTTTAAGCCTTTCAATCAGATTTGGTGGTGCAGCTCCACCCGTGATAAACACACTGAGGTCCCTGTGTTCTTTCATGTGGGAGGGTTTCATTGTGTTGCCTCTGGTTGGGGTGTGTTCATGACCCCTATAGCCTTGAACAAATCTCTTACGTTTCCCTTGCGCTATGCCAGTGAAAACACTTCCCAGTTTTTAACACTAGCCCCAGAGACATAATATATAGTTGAGTAATCCTAAATCAATGGTTTGCTTTTTTCTCTGTCTAGCCTTCTTTATAAATGACAGACCACAGTAGCAATAACTGTACTGAAGAGGAAAAATCATCAGATCTTCCAGCTGGACAAAATCAGAATGCATTATCTGTGCAAAAAAATAAAATACTATTGTACATTCGAGTTTGACAAATCTAATCATTAATCATAAAGCTCTTTTCCTAAAACAAACATAGAGACAAGTCCTAACGAAAATCTGAAAATAAGTACTGAATGTTCTTTTTGCTCTAAATAGTCTTTACATTTTTCAGTTATGTGGACCACACACTAAGAAAACATCTAACTTTATAGCATTGGCATCTCTGTGCTAAATTAGTCTGCTTTGCACATTTCCTGCCTAAGTCACATGACTGCGCATAATTTCTTGTGTAAGCTCTCTAAATGGCCAATCAGAGCCTAGAAGCATTATTTTATCCCAAAAAATGGGTTTCCTCCCACCACAGTCTGAGACACAGATAAATAGCAGATATATGAGCCAGTGAGATGAAGCAGCCAGTTTTATGTAAAGAGCTTCAAATACCTCTAGTCGAAAGAAAGGCACCAGAAATACCATTTCATGATTGGTAGTTTAAAGACAAAGTTTAGATCAGTTTCAAATAAGCAAGAATGCCTGGACCACCACAATTCTGTTCTACTCATACCCAGTACAGTAAAGCACAGTACAGTAGAGTTTAATAAATCACAGTATAGTAAGTACATTACTATAATTTCATATTTAAAATGTGTGTATTTTATCTAATTCAGAGCATCAGTTCAGTAAAGCACAGCATAGATTAATACAGCAAAGTATAGTTTAGTTAATTACTTGAACAGATAACACATATAGGTCGGAACAGAAAAATACAGTAGAACACTGCACTTATGTGTACTGCACTACTTTCTACTTGTAGAATTGAATGCATGTGACTGTACTTTACTTTGCTCGACTATACTGTACTTTTGTACTACACCAGTTTGTCAAGGGGCTTGTTGATAACCACTTTTGTAATTATGAGCAATTGTTAATGCAATATCTCATGGACTGTACATGTATTGGTAGGTTTTATTGGTCCTTAACGCAATACTAAAAACGTATTTATAAATGAATACTTGATGGGATAATTGAGCACATCTTCCCAGAAACTAAACATTTTACTTTACATAATTGTTGTCTATTTTATTGCTTCCACCTGATTTCATGAGAAAGTTACCACCCCGTTTCTAACTTTTCTTTTCCCTTGTGGGATAATGTGGGCTACTGTGTGTAAATAAATGCTGTAAGGTAGGGTTCATCCACTCTGGCCCTTGAAGCCAGTTCCACCCCCGAGGTAGAACAGAAACCCAGCAGGCTCCGGCCCTCATAGGGTAAGAGTGGATGATCCCAGCTGTGAGACAACACAATGTGATCTCAGATCCCTTGCCATTGTTATGGTGGTGGATGGCAGGAGAACTCCTCGTATGGCTGGACTCCGAGTCAGAGGAGGAGGAGTACCCCTACTGTCACCGGTTGCCTTGGATCCAGCTCTGGGGCAACAACTCTTTTTTAGGGGGGTCCCAAGCCCCTGCTGCCACCATCAGAGGGGTGAGATGACATCCTGTTATATCCCATCCTGAGGCAGAGCCTCTGACCACACCCGTTCCTGGTCTCCATCCTGAGGCAGAGCCTCTGACCACACCCGTTCCTGGTCTCCATCCCGAGGCAGAGCCTCTGACCACACCCGTTCCTGGTCTACATCCCGAGGCAGAGCCCCTGACCACACCCGTTCCTGGTCTCCATCCCGAGGCAGAGCCTCTGACCACACCTGTTCCTGGTCTCCATGCCGAGGCAGAGCCTCTGACCACACCCGTTCCTGGTCTCCATCCGGTGGTGACACCCCCTCCCATTTCTTTCCTATTGGGATCAATAAAAATGATTTAACCACCACAAATATTAAAACAACCCAATGAAATAACAAAAAACATAGGAAATAAAATGTTTATACTTGGTTTGCGTGAATATGCTTTTAGCAAAATTATATACTGGCAGAAACCAGCGGTGAAACCAAGTCTTATAGATAATTGTGTAAAAGCTAACAAAATGTGCCTTATCAATTGTCAATTCTGAATATAAGGCAGTGTTATTTAAGCTTATTAAAGATGTGCAAATACTTGTGGCATGAGTAGCCATCACGATGAATAGACTAACCTTACTGACTGACCTATCTTCATCATTGAGTCAGTGTGACTAAAAAGTTAGTTCAGTTGCCTGTAATATCTGATCTCCGTATGGTTACATTATGGGTGTCTCTTCGTTGGCAGAGGTTATTTCTTGCATTGAAAAGCTGATTGGTTTTAAACGAGTCTACATTTTAGAAAAAATGTTTGGTATAAATCAAGACTTTCCCAATGTCTCTTGGTAAGCAAAATGGTAAACAATAGTGTGATGGGTCTTTTGATTCTTCAGACACTAACGATAAGACGACTAAGACAATTGTCCCCCCAAATGAAGGATTTCTAGCTTTTCATCTAAAATGCATGATAAACAGATTATTACATTTTATACAGATTTTAAAAGGGGATTTCATTTAAGAATACATATTATTCAGGCAGCCCGGAGTAATGGACTGGTTCAAGAAACTGCTCTTGGCAGAACTGCAAAATGAGATTTTGTAATCAGTTTTTAAGTAATCTTATATTTTGGCAAACAAATACATTATTTCAATCATTCCTTTTAACTCAATGTTAACATTAGTTTGGGAGCAGGCTGTGCCAGGACTCAACCGTTATGTTTCAACATACCATTAGTTCCCCAAAGAGATCAGATATGCACAACTGTATTTCTGAGTCGATTCATCACAGTTCCACTAGAAAGGAAGCAGACAGCCAGTTGTTTTTCCTCATAATTCACTGAATTGTTCTATGTGGACTCCTCGTTCCCCGTTTAGAAGGACAGTGTTCCCTTGCCACTGAAACCACATCTGCAAGACATTAGCCTAGTTCCTTTGTCCACGTTGCTGGAATTCTCACATTTTGAATTTTGGCCCTAGTGGAATAACTAAGAATAATTTAAAGACTTGTATTGTATAAGAAGTATTTTATAAGAAAGGTGTTCTATAAGCACAGCTTATAAAAAAAACATACAAAAATAATAAATCATTTTTATATTCCGACTCTCCCTCCCCCCGAGACATTACAGATTCCTCCTCTCTCCACACAGAACTGTGCAGCCACGTATGACCAGAAAATAAAGCAATACACAGGACAGTTCAAAACAGCAATACAATCTGTTAAGAAGGGGCCTACTAAAATATTTGCCCCCAAACTTGTTTGCTTTTAGCCCCAAAAAGGTTAGAGCAAGACATTGAGCAAGCCGTGGCATTTTACTCAAATCCTTTATCCAGTCACCATTTCCTTAAACGATTGTTTGGTCAGAATTTCCAAAACCAACCAGGCCTGCCTCTCTATTGCAGACAAATAAACACCCAGACAGACATTGTCAATGTCTGTCATTGACAGGAGGTTTCCATTACTCCATTCAAAAGTGTAGAACTTGGCAGCACACACACACACACATATATATAGCCTACACACACACAGCAGGCTACGTGGCATTCTGTTCATGTAGGCTGCCAAGTACTTGTAGGCCTATATTCAGCACTCAGGAGGAGGAGCCCAGTATCTGAGGTAAAGCACAGCCCCAGAGACCCCAACACAGTACTGCCCTGCCCTCAAATAAAGTGAAACGGCTGGTTCTCCAACCACTCTATGATGATCCTTTCTTGGAACCTCTGAAAGTCTGGCATAAGGGAGGAGGCGGCCCGTGATCCCTGGACTTCTGACTGTTTGAACTTGGCACATACCGAACGGATAATGTAATGAAGTCTCATGGAGTTATCTTCTCGATGAGGACAATCCGCACAGGCTAACTCAATGTGCATTGTCTGGGAAACGTGTTAGAGAAATCCATCTGTAGGAAGCAGTAAAATCAGGAAGGAATGAGCCATGATGTGGTAATTAGACAGAAGAAAATGGAAGAAATAATTAATAAAATAATATAATTGAATCAACAATTGACAGCATATAAATACCAAAAACAACTTACTGAATAATATTGCTTTACTTGAAGCTCATTCATTGACTTGAAGACAAATTTAGTGTCAAATTTAAATCAATTTGAGCAGCGGAACTTGGGACTTGCTCATTATTACTTGGGACTTGACTCGAGACTTGAAGGTTAGGACGTGCATATTTGTGTCTGTTAACATGTACCGTTACTGTTCTCATGTATTGTAACAGTTAGTAAGACCAGTAACGTAATGTCCAAGGGGGTGAAGGGAAAATTCAAACCAAATGACAAACCATTCCCCTGGGGACTCTGCATTGTCTTCGGGGCAGACCGGAGGTTTCATAGGAAAGCCTATGGGAGGATGTAACCAGGGCAACCTCTCCACTCCTCTTCTTTGAATCCCGTCTCCATGGGATAGTGTGGCACGTGGTCCTGCACGTCCGATGGGGCTGCTTGTTTTCTCCGTTACCAGGATGCACTTCAGGATGTTCATAATCAGAATTAATGATTATGGCCATTTTATTATGGCCATTTTTGGTAATGATTTGCATTCAAGGCAGTGGAAGGATTCAAACACTTAGTGTAATTTCTTTGTTTCATTTTCTTAAAATTTTATTTTCCTTCCCATAATCAAATGGAAAATCAAGCAAGGAGCAAAATAACAGAAAACGTCAGAAAGGGAAAGGGAAATGTGTGTAGGGTAGGAATAAATAGGAACAGATGCAAACACTCAGGACAAACTAGTGTGACTAACCATGAACGGGACGCAAGCTATATTCTAGACCCAAATGTCAAGAACAGGAACATAGAGGTGACCAGGAGTGAACAAGAACAGGAACATAGAGGTGACCAGGAGTGAACAAGAACAGGAACATAGAGGTGACCAGGAGTGAACAAGAACA
>JACXGK010007586.1:0-24933 GCA_016801125.1 Novumbra hubbsi
CCCAATCTTCCTTATGCATATCTGCAAACGATGACATCGCACACTGTTACCTGAAATAATTCTCTCTAATGTGCGTTTGCCATGCAACAAACAGTATGAACCTTAGCTACTGGCAGGGGAGGACAGAGACTTGGCTGTGTGGATTGATACCAGACTCTGTGCAGCAGCCGGCAGGCTTCCAACTCTTTAGAGTGGATTGTGACACCGAACTCTCCAGCAAAACGAAAGGTGGAGGTATCTGTTTTTACACTAACGGTGGCTGGTGTAATGACAGTTATTCAACAGTATTGTTCTCCTGATCTAGAATCATTCTACAATAACTGTAGACCCTTCTACTCCCCCCGAGTTTGCTTTATTTATTTTGGTCGGTGGTTACATTCCACCACAGGCCAACATGCAGGAGGTGCAGAGCATTCTGGATCACTGCTACACTAGGTCAGTGGTGCCTATCATGTCACCCCTGGGTCATTCTGACCACGTCATGGTCCAAATGATTCCTGCATACAGGCAGAAATTAAATCTCTGTGAACCGGTTGTGAGGAGATCAAAGCAGTTGACCAGTGAGGCTGTGGAGGATCTGCGGGCATGCTTAGACTGTACTGATTGGGATGTTTTCAGGACTTCTACCAACAGTCTGGATGAGTTCACAGAGGCTGTCAAAACAAAGCACCCCGGCCAGACTCTCTCTATCTACCCTGAAGCACTGTGCTGATCAGATGTCACTGGTGTTTACAGAAATCTTTAACTCCTGTTGAATGTTAGTGCTTTCGAAATGCCCACATAATGTAGGCAATGAGAAATGATGGCTGAATAATGTGTCAAAACAGGGGAATAGTGTTTATAATTTAGGGAAATGAGTGGCCTTTTTGATAAATGGCAAAAGATTATGATAATAAAGGAGACAACGGGAATCGTGAGAGCGTCATGCTAAGGCTTCATTCAATTTATATCTACAGACACAAATGTGTAGTAAAAATCACTGTAAGGGCTGAGGAACACTCCCCAAAAAAACATGCAAGTTAAAACTGTTCCATTTAAAGACGAAACCATTCATAAAAACTATCCAGAACCGTCGCCACCTTCTCTCGGCCCATCTCATATAAGATTGACTATGGTGAAGTGGAAAACTGTCCCCTGTCCCGTGGACGAATAAAAAGATTACATCTGGCATCTTATCAGAGCACAGTTCAAAAGCCAACATCTGTGATGGTTTCAGAGTGTTGTTGCTCCTATACGCCCCACTTCAGATCTAGTATTGCAGAAATTTCACAAACTGACCTGTGGCAAAAGTTACTTCTTACGACCGTGCCATGTTAATGTCACTGAGCTCTTCAGTACGAGCTATTGTACTGCCAATGTTTGTCTATAGAAATTACATGGCTATGTGCTGGATTTGATGCACCTGCAAGCGATGAATGTAGCCGAAATACCTGAATTCAGTTATTAGCCGGGGTGTCCACATACCTTGGCCATATAGTGTATTATATATTATTACAAAGATTTGTGCCCACCGAGAATGATCCAAACCTATATCGGAGCACATTCTGAACCAGGGAGCAACTAAATAATTGCATGTTTTTTTTGATCTTGGCCTATCTGATTTTGGTTTCCATCAAGACCTCTACTCTCTATGTCTTGTTCATAACATCCTCTCAAGTCATTTGTTAGAACTGTTCCCTGATCAGCAAAAGGGTTTAGAGGGAAAGTAATAAAACTAGTAATCTCTCCTTTTCACTTTTTCTTTGTTCCACTCTCATGTTCTACAGTACCGTTGTCTGGTCATGAGATCCTGCAGCAGGTGAAAGTGCCCCTTATTAGGCAGTGTGCCTGCCTGGAAGCATATCCTCTTCTCAATTCTGGCATGGTGTGTGCTGGGTTCTGGGAGGGAGGAAAGGACACCTGTCAGGTACTGAAATACCGAGATGAGCGTTTAGATTCATGCATTGTTTCCCCCGGCTAATGCTGTACTGATCACATTAAGTAAAGGGAAGAGGAGGAGACCACTTGTTAATGTTTAAATTCAGTATTGTAAATATGAGTGAAAGGACTCTACACATTGTCGTTAAGCTCAAATATCCACAATAGACAACTGGATACTGTCTGAAACTGAAACTCAGTGTTGACTGTAATTGTATACTGGCGTTAAAAAGAATTCTCACAATATTAACATTTCTGATCAAGGGGCCAGTATTTTGTTTAACAAACTAAAACATCTGAGGGAACATTGTCTGGGGGAATCTACATAAAAATAGGTTGATTTAATTGAACAGTTCTTTGTCTTGTCCATCTGTCAGGGGGACTCTGGTGGGCCATTGGTTTGCCTATCTGGTGGTACCTTCATCCAGGTGGGAATCACAAGTTTTGGGAGGGGCTGTGCTCTGGAAGGCTTCCCAGGGGTCTATACTCGTGTGGCCCGCTACATGGACTTCATCCTGGACACAGTTAACCCCAACATTGAGGCTTCTTAGGCCATTTTGAATGTTTACCATTAGAAATTAGTACATCCCTTTTTTATCTTTTAAAGAATAGACCACCAAACAAACATCATTAGAAATGATGAGTTGCTATTCATTTGCATTGTGTTTTATGCAGTTTATGGACACAGTATTATAGCAACTGGTGTAAGAGCTTTATAATGCATAGATGAATTAAGTCAATAATTGTCACTTATTAATTATTTGGACATTCTGTTGTATTTTTGAGAATTATTGATCACATTATGTGTGCCACAACTGCTAAAAATAAAGCATTTCAAACAAGTAAGGGCATGGAATAATGTCATACTCTAGCTGTGCGTATAGAGTGAGAAGCTAATTTCCAATATGCGTAATACATCCCTTTAAATAAAGCCTTTAACGGCATATTCAATGTCACTGCTCAATCCTTTAATAAAATCAGCAAGCATCAATGTTTGTGTGTGTGTTGTTTGCGTAAATCTGATGTTAACATTGTGACTTGTGTCTTCTTACATCAGTGAGGTGTGTGGTTATTCCCTGGCAATGCACAGTGTGTTGTTTGTTAATGCTAACATATGAATCAGCATACCTCACAAAGTTCACAATGTGTTTACATTTTGCATATTATATGAGAAATGAAATTCATTAACTGAAACACAGCTATGTAGTAGGAATATAAATGCATGAAGAAAAGCCAAATTCTGCTAACAAGGTGAGGTTTGTGAGAAAGCATGTTTCCTCATAATATCGATGTATTTTAGTTCTATACATTATACAGAGGAATGGTACTTTTACTATCTTGTGCTATTTGAGGTATTGAATAGCAAACAGTTGGTACAAATTGACGAGGGGCCCCAGACAACCCAACAAGTTTGTGAAGCCTCAGAGAGGGTACGCTACATTAGGTTAGCATATAGAATACACGTATGTGATGGGAAGACAGATAGATGTGGAGGAGAGCTGCTGAAGGTTTGGTCTAATATAAATACGCTCTTTAAAGTAACCAACAGTTTAATGTTTATCAAAAAGTTTGCAAATGACTCATAATTGTATCCTAATTTAGTTATTTGGTGTTATTTTGCATCAACAATACTGACTCAATGGCAAACAAGTAATTAATAAGAAAGCATCTGATGGACCATTATTCACAGCAAATAGTTTATAAGTAATTCAAAAACCAATTTTTTTTTTCAGATGTTTAGTGCGAAATTTTGTTCCAGAATCAAATCTAGTGGATTTATGTAAATGGTTTTCCACCAATCAGAAACAGAGACCCAAAATTGAAATTCTTGTTGATTTTGAAAAAAAGAATTGTAGCGTGTACGAAGGATTGAGGACCAAAGCGCAGGAACAGTGCAATCAAGGTTTATTCTCCTTGATAATCTGGTAGCACACAGCTACGTAAAGGAAAATGTTTATACAACAGGCACGGTAAGGAAAAACAAAGGATGCACACAGTGCGCTATATGAATCAGCGTCTGCTGAGGGTCCGATAGGGTATACACTCAACAATAAACAATAACACATGCAGAGACAAGAAACATAAGGGGTTATATATCTGGTAAACTGCTTACACCTGTTGTGGATTAGGGTGGGGTGCGTTCACAAGACATGAGGAGGAACAGGACAAACATGAACGGTGGTGACTAGAATTCCGGCGACGATGCGCGCCGTCTCACCACGTGTCCTGAGGGGTGCGTGTCCCTGGGAGGAGACGTGACAAGAATTCTGAATAAATTTGATATTTTGTTTATTATGTCATATTTTCATACCACAACAATTTATAGTGGTTGTGAACCTCTGGGGATATTCAAATTTGATGTAAAACCGCCTACCTGCTGTATTCTACTAGGTGTAGAATACAACAGGAAAACAACATATGTCAAGATATGTTTTCATATTTATTCACACAATTTCACAAATATACTGTTTTATACATATATTTGTATAATTTAAAACATATACAATGTTTTATATTCATTCTTTTTTTAGTTAAGGTTTTTCAGAATCCACTATATAAAGCACATCATTCTACTATAAAGGGTGACCTCTTGTGAGCCAAAATCAAGGTGGTGGCAGGTGGATTTTAAAGGTCTAGGGTCATTCTTGGGTTTTAAAATCCACCTTCCACCACCTTGACATTTTGGCTCACAAGAGGGCACCCTTTACAGTAGAATGATGTGCTTTAAATATAAATATATGTCCATATGTGACATAATCAGCCTTACCTATTGGAGAATACTTTGGCCTTCTCAATAAAAGCAACTACATGACAACATACGTTTTTTGTATTCTCTACACATATTGTTACTAATAAACTCATTAAGTCTTCTCAAACAATGTTAACTATTCATCCTTCTTTCAGTTATGGGGTTTCAGAGTCCAAAATGTAATGGACATCATTCTAAAACAAAGGATAACCTCTTGAGAGGTCAAAAGGTCAAGGTTCTGACAGGCGGATTTTGGGTTCCCAAATGACCCAGAGGGCTTTGAGGGTCAAAACTAACCTTCATCTTGGCGATCACAGGAATAAGTGAATATTTGATCTGTTAACTGATTGCTTTTGTCAGACATATCACATGACTCTTTAGGCAGAGAAAAGCTGTTGCTACCAAACAGAACGATAGATGGAAATTTTACGAATCGATTTCATGCTCTCCTGTAAAAGTACAAAAATACAGTTGTTTCTTTTAAAACATCATGCTGCAGTCTTAGACTGCATTCTGAAAACAAGCTAACGTAGCTAACAACTGTTTTGCTATACAAACAAAAACATGGCAAGCTTGCCTAAATATAGCTAGATTATGACACCTAGACAGGACAGATAGATAAGTATTACATTTACCCAGGTACAAACAGAAAGTCTTGTGGCTGACAACGATGCTGTGAAACAAACATTGCTTTGTGAAGATTATATTTTCTGCATTTGTGTGACATCTTCAAAAAGCAAACTTTTGTAATATGTAATAAAAAGCTAACTATTTAAAACTCTACAAAATGTTTTGCATCCTAGCACTTGATGACCTCCGAACTATTTATTGGGTGAAAATCCTGGAGCTAAATACTCCAAAAAGATTGGGTGACAGGCCTGGAGATTAAAAGAGCTCCGAACTACGGGGACTGGACGGCACCGAATTCCAAAAATCGGTGAGTTATTGTTGTTTTGTGCTAGCTGTGTTGTGGTAACTGTTTGTAAATGTCCCTTTGTTTTGTCATGTGGTATCGTTAGTTGTATGTTGCTGTCGTGTTGCGGATACTGGTGGTATGCAAGTACTGTAGGAACCGTAGGTGAACAGAGATTGTGTGGAAAAGGGAGACGGAGAACATAAAATGGAAGCCAGGGGCTGAACAGATTGAACGGTGAAAAAGTGGAGAAAGAAAGTAAGTTACAGAGGGAAAGGTAAACAATAGGAGGATTAAGATGGGGGTGGAGACCCCTGGTTAGGTTAGGATCTAGGATAGGCCCAATATAACAGGAAATTAGTTTCCAACTTTATATAAACACACATGCCACACATTAGAGGCTTTCATAGTTAGACTGCAAGAGGAGGAAATAGGTGAGTGATGGTCTAGACAGGGGAAATAGTATTAATCACACACACACACACCCACACACACACGCACATAGACAGAGGAGGAGGCCAGGGAAGGAGTGTGGTTTCAGATAACAGTAAAAAATACAGAGGTTGGTTAGGGATGATTGGTATAACACAAATTTGTAGAACAGGCAATAACTGTAAGCTGAATATCAGAAAGTGGAGCTAAATATTAAAAGGCATAAACAGTAGGCAGTAATCCCAGGAGAGGGAAGTAATAAAGCTACTCTTAGCAGAAGGAGCCTGCTAGATAGCATAGTTAAAGTAAGAGGAAGGTGGCATAGAAATTTAGCAACGATTCCCTTATTTAAAACAAGTTAACATAGAGTAAAAATCTGAGTCTACGTGGCACTATTGAAATAGAATTCCAATTAGAGCACTCGTTTAATACGAAAGTTTAAAACAATTAAGCAGATAAAAACTATGAACCTCAACAAAAACCTGTTGAGTAAGAATCAATTAGCCAGTGTTGTATGTATTGTCTATGGGTTTGTACGTCATGTGTTTGTCTTGTTATGTTTGAACATATGAAAATTGACATGATAATGGGGGGTTCTGTGCCAGGTTTTCCTTATCCTGTCAGCTGGGGTTCTTTTTCCAGTCTAGTCCAGCGCGCGCGTCCAGCAGTTTATTTACTCTGGATCTCAAATTACTCCCTCGATGAGCTAATCTTATTGAAGTTGAGATGAGAGGCTGACTGGATTAAGGCTAAGAGCATGATTAGGGACAGGCTGCCGGAAATTGTAATTTGGGGTGTAATTTATGCGCGTTTAGGAACGTGCATATAGGCACATTTTCAGGATGTTAGTGTTACACTATTCACTAGGATGAATATAATTTCTTGGGCACAGTTTTATTTTTGATGTGTGACGACACGCAGGGGTACACAAAAATATACAGGTTCGTTTAGGGTGACATTCTCTTTGTGTTTTGTCTCTGTCATGTTTTGTGGTTGTCTGTCCGAAGGGTGTGCGTTGGTGGGGGCTGTTAACTTGTGTGTGTGGAAATGGGAACGCTTGGGGCGGGGTGAGTTTTAGTTGCTGTTCAATAACAGAGGCCCGGCCAATCTGACGGGTGGATGGTGAATGAACGATGTCGTTGGAATGTGTAGCCTGATGGTTTTTCTGAGGCGGCCATGCATACTGTGGTTTGGGCAAATTAGGTTATTGAAACTGGGGTTAGGATAAAGTGATTGTTCCAGGTCCAGACTGCCCCTGCCGCACTCCTAAATATTTCCTGTTACGAAGGCCAGTGTAGTTGGACAATCAGTGGTTTGGTGTTTCTGGCAAGAGCTAAAATAGGTTAATGGAGCGGTATATATGCGCGCACCGATTGTTGTTCAATGTTGGGGGTTTTCCGTAATTGGGTTGGGTTTCCCTGTGCACGAGGGATCCAATGTTTTTCAGGTAATATGTGTATTTGATCACGTTTACCGTGTTGGCGGTTCGACTGCCTAATGTTTTTAATGGGTCTGTGAACTGACATGTGTCCAATTAGATAAATAATTCTGACGACTTTGTTCAATTAAAATCATCAAAGTATTTAATAACTTGAGTATAATGTCCAAATCGAACGTGCACAACTTTTGTTTCGGCTGGGAACAGCGGAGAAGAAGAGACCTTTTGTTTAGTTACATTCAAATTTATGGGTCCTCCTTAAGGGAGCCTATTGGTCATATATCTGTTGTTCTGTGTCCGGCAGAGACCATTTCGTCTCCCCCTCCCATGCCTTAGGAGTTTCCTTTTATTAGTATTGTCCAACCTTAAGACATGTTTTCAACATAAATACTACACATTAATACTTGTTTTGTTCTTATCTTTAAGCAGCTTCATTTGACTAGTAATAATGCATTCATGATTTGGCTTCACATTCTTAAGGCACAAGCATACAATTATACACTTTGGTATTATAGCTTATTATGACACATTGGTCCCTTATTTCAAAATAAACCGCATTTATTTCCCTTACACATGCGTACAGCTGCCCGTGAGGGATAGGTTGGGGGCTTTCGCATAGGTGATTTTTATTTAGTTTGTTCTCTTGGGGTCCTCTTATCAAACGCACGCCGTTTCGGCGGTCATGTTTTCTCTCTCCTTCTCTGGAGAGGACCAGTAGTGAAATCCTGGTTCCACTGGGGGCGTAGTTTTGGCATTGCGCATGCCCATAGGGTGTAGCATTCATGATAACACTGTGTCTTGAGAGGACTGGACTGACTTTGAAATACTCTGTCGATTCACGTTTCTCCATAGATACGTGGCCTGCTTCACTTTTGGTTTTCTGTTTATTATTTTTGTGGCTCCTCCTGATATTATCTCTTAGTTGTTGGGACAACTAGCGAGATAAAAAGGGGGAAAATAAGTTGGGGATTTTAGATAGATAAGGGGATTTTAAATAGTTGGGGTAGTATAAGAGGTGAACTTAGAGCTCAAAGTTAATCAAATAGGTACGCAAAAAGTTATGACAATGATATTTGTATGTCCCAGACTCACTGTAATTGGTTACACTTGTTTTTGGGGATTGTTAAAATGATGAGAAGTCTAACATGCAGAGTAAAAGGTATCTTACAATTTTGTTTTGGCCCAGCTAAATAAGACCTGAGTTGTTTGGAAGACTGAGAGCGGTAGGAGAGTGTAGGGAGCCACCCTCTCCCACCAAGGCCGGTATGCTGGGGGAAGAGTTCTGTAGATTATGTTGGGAGGAGTTAATTTGTTTGTTTAGAATTCCTTAGGACAGATACTAGTGACAATATCTAAATGGTAAATTTCCAGTTTAAGCCATAAAGAATGGATAGATATAAGATGGGGGTAAAAACATTTTGTAATACAAAGCTTTACATTTAGGAAGATAATGCCAAACCCTTCAGTCAAGGTTTTAACATTGTGTTGTGCGAGTTTCCATCCTAATCTTTCATAAAGGAGTCCTGAATCCAGCAACCCTGATAGACTGAACGAAGGGCTACCGCAAAAGGGGGCCCAGATCATTCCAGGTCCAAACCACGCCCGGACCACTGAAAGACTGTCTTGGGGTCAGAATAGGACAATTGGACTTTGATAATTTCCACCACCACAATCAAGGAGAGATTAGAGGAATGGAGGAAGGCACACAGAACTACAAGACTCCTGCATTGATGACTACAACAGCCAGGAGCCATTTGACTGGACATGATGAAACCCGAGTGGAGAGGGGAGTTGTATTTTAACTTTTACAACAGTTAGATATTTGATTTGGACTTTAGCGATTCTCTGACAAAGGTTGATTACATGGGATGTCTCGTTATTTTTGTACTTTTGTAAATTTTTATGTTTTGTTTGTTGCCCATTTTGATTTAATTTCAATTTAAAATTAAATTTTGTTTAACAGCATTTTGGGGAAAATTATACCCCTACAGCAGAAAGACTAGTTTTTCTATCTATGCAATGGGAGGGGTGGTGCTTATGAGGACTATATGATTAATAATGCCGGTCCTTTTTGGGAATGGAGGAGATTCTCCATAGTTTGGGGAGGGCTGGGCAAGGCGCGTGACCCTTGTAAAAGCAATGAAATCCTACTAACCATCAAGTCTATTAAGCTTACAGATGCTGGCCATTATACACTGGGACCGAAGAGGTTGGGGACAGACACCATGGGTTCCCTGACAGTGAGGTCCAGACCACCGGTTCCACCAACGGGACAGCCACTGGTCCCGGTAACCTCTATTTACAAGGCCACTTCCCGCACAGAAAACCGTATGACCCTAGACATGATCCTAGCCAGTGGGCTAGATAGGTTATCCATGGAAATGAAGGACATGGCCGGAGTGGAGACAGGGCTGTTCTCGTGGTTGACTGGGTGGTTTGGTAAGTACTCAGCTATGGTGGTTACTGGATTTCTGACCTTACTTGTTATGATTTTTATGTTAATATGTTATTACTGCTTGTATTATGCTTGACCGTTTGACCGTCTCTTTAAGGTAAGCGGGATATAAGTTCCTGGGTGGCTGGTAGCCAATTCAGAATAAATGTGTGGTCAGAACGGTCAGGTGGATTGTGACACCCTATCGGGTGTCAAAAGGGGGAATATCAAAGTTCTTATTGCCTTTGCATTTCTTAATTACTTTTGCATTTCTTAATTTTTCTGTTAGTTAGGCCTGTATAGTCACGCCTAGATGGCGTGAAAAGGGGGTTATGAGGGATGGGTTGATTTAACATTTTAACAGTTGATTATGAGGGATGGGTTGATTTAACATTTTTAAATTTTTGTGCAAAGCTTTTAGTAACTAGTTTGAGCAGTAAGCTTGGGTGTCACTATATAAAACTGCAGTGGAAAAATATAGAGAAACTTATAACCACACCACTGAAGTCAAGGACAAGGATGTGGGGCCTGTTTTGGAGACAGTTAAGATAGCATATCTGCCCAGGAACAACGCAAGGACGGACAAGCGCCTAGAGGCTGGGACCAGCCTGAGCGCCAGCGTAGGGTGTGTAAGTCTAAACCACACACTCCCTCGTCTTGGACAGGCCAACCCGGTGGTCGGAACTATCTCTGTCTAAGACTATGAAAGAAGAACAACAGGAAGCCCCCAATTAGTTCTCTGTTCTATCCCCGCGTGGAAATGACAGTGAACCTGTATATACGAAAATTACATTTACTACCAAATCACTACTTTACATTTTGGAAAATGATACCCCTAGAGCGGACGGACTAGCTTTCTTCTGATCTTATGATTTGGAACCAACTGACAAATTAATATTTACGTGGAGGGAAGTATACCTTTGACACAAGAAGGTTTTCAATTAGACTCAGATACTTCCTATTGTTATTATTAATCTGAATGGATAATTTGTTTAAATTTGATGCTAATCAGTAGTGATACTTTCATGTGGAAACAATTTATTTACTTCTCTGACATTTGAGGAGTGATCCCATCATTTTTAATGGTTGCATTTTACTTGTAGTGTGACTAAATATTAAGGCTAAGGTGAACATGTCAACTGAGGCAGTGTTTTTGTCTTCTCTTTTCTCCTATAAGGCTGGTCTTGCAAACCTCTAACTCAGTGCATGGAGACGATTTGGACCAACATGATGAAGTGAAACCTCCAGAACCTTTCCCTTCGGCACCTTCTGGGTTCCAGAACCCGATTCAAGGCACATCAACAATATTTCAGGGAGAAGCGGCAAGGCCAACAGATCTGGGGCACAGAGTGCCTCACTATGAAGACTAAAAGAATGTTTTTGAACATCAGGACCAAGGCAGAGAGGCCTTTGGGTCAGTATGTACACGGACAAGAACAAATGGAGAAGAATAAAAATGGACAATGTGCCATGCCAGATGAAGGGAGAGGACAGGGGGAACTTCTCAGATAAATTTAGACTAGACCATGTATTGGGCTAGAGATTGCAACCGAAGGGTTCAGATGGAGCGGGAAGTCGAAACTAGAATGTGAATGATTTTGTTGGTGTCATATATGAGATCTAAGAAAATGGTGTTTGTGCAAATCAGGAAAGACATTGTGCCAGTGTGTGGGAACAGGAACAGTGAAAAGGGGGCGAGGTTGAACCCCATGATGCTGCCCCTGTTGTCCTCGGCTCCCCGGTGCTGAAAGACGAATTGGGTTGATCACGGAGACGAGATCAAAAGGGGGATTTGTGGATTATTTTAGTTAAGATTAGATATTAGATGTGTGTGTGCTATTAGAAGCAAACTGTGCCAGTAGGGCGTATACTCTGAAATTAGCCAGCTGGGGGTCGTAAATATTAATAAGTACATTCCAGAGGTAGGACTATAAATCAAGAGATTAGAGGCAAGGACATAGCATGTATAGGAAGACAGGTTTATGGCCTTTTTTAGCTGGACCCACAGATGCAGACAACAAGGAGGATGGAAACAAGAGCTAGCCAAGGTCAGATCTACTGGCGCCAGCCTACCCCCTCAACTGTCTTCTTCGTCGGCCTCCGAGGCCATCAGAGGGCCCCATGGATGGAGATGGGGGCTGCAGGACGGGACACGCCCACCCAGGAAGCGCGCTCATCAATTTCGATACAATGACTGAGGGGGGAATAGGCTACATGAAATGTGTCCGATGTGAACGGACTTCAGATCTTCCTAGCTGTATTTTGGGGAACGATCTCCAGATATATCTGTAATAAAGGCTTTTACTTTGGAAATAGTTGCCCGTGGGGACATTCTCTGATTCAGGACTCGGGGGAAGTAGTTTGAATTCTACACTTGGTGTTAGCTAGCTATCTACCTTACTATCTACAGTGTTTGGAGAAAAGCAGCAAACTATCACAAGTAGCATCTAACATATAATGCATGCTACATGACCAGAACAAAAAAAGAAATGGGGTTTCACCTCTTAACAATGCTAACAGAACTTTTAAGACCTTTAAAAATAGGAAAGAATACAATTTAAGAGTTTAATAGGGATTTTTTTTGGGATAAATCCATGTATCGTAAACCCTGCTTTTAACAAGAAACCAAGGATCACAGGACTTAATGACTACAGACCAGTCGCCCTGAACTCAGTGGTAATTAAGTAATTTGAGCGCCTTGTGCTGTCCCACCTCAAAGCCATCACCAACCCTTTCCTGGTCCCGCTGCAGTTTGCCTTTAGAACCAACAGGTAGGTAGACAATGCAGTAAATATGGCCCTCCACTTCATCCTCTAGCACCTGGACTCTTCAAGAACCTATGCCAGGATCCTGTTTGTGGACTTAAAGGGTGGTAAATCAGTTAGAAAATCCACACTCAGGTGAGACCATGGTCGCCGTGGAATAGGTAAAGGAAGTAGCTTACCTGAGGGCAGATGCCTGGGAGTCTTACTCTGGGCCCACACCGAGCAAGAGGAGATGTGCCAAAGTGGGCCACCAGTCATTATTCTTCATTGCCACAATGGTTCGACCCACACCTGGATGCCCTGAGGAGGGAGATGTATGGGCCCAACATAGGACCCTGTCCCTCACCACCTCCGGAACATACACACGACCCTCCGGACATTGTGGTGGGGCAGGCTCCGCTCAGTGTGCTTCCCAAATATCTGTATCTACCTCCCACACCACCGGGGCCATTATGTGGGCACCAGGGAGGATGGGGGAGGTGTCTGCGGGGCGTCTCCTCAGAATCCCCACATCATAGTTCTGCTCCGCCGCACTGAGCTTCTTGGAGAGGAAGGCACAGGCGCGGAGCTTAGGTGGCACGCCCGAGCACTGTGAGAGGACTGCTCCCACACTGACCTCAGAGGCGTCCACCTCTACGATGAACAGCAGTTCTCTCACAGTGCTCCGCGCCTGTGCCTTCCTCTCCAAGAAGCTCCGCCGCACTGAGCTTCTTGGAGAGGAAGGCACAGGCGCGGAGCTTAGGTGGCACGCCCGAGCACTGTGAGAGGACTGCTCCCACACTGGCCTCAGAGGCGTCCACCTCTACGATGAACGGCAGTTCTGAGCCCGGGTGCACCAAAACCAGGGAAGAGAAAAACAATGCCTTCAGGAGCTGAACGCCTGTGCCGCCTGTGGCATCTATCGCAACTGGATTGGGGCACCCTTCAACAGTGAGGTAATCGGAGCCGTCCGTCACCACTGCCAAAATCCTGGATAAATCTACAATAATAGTTGGCGAAACCCAGAAATCTTTGAACCCCTTTAATTTGGGTCGGGGTAGGCCAATTACGCACATCCTCGGTACACAAGGTCTCCATCGCCACTCCCTCAGAGGAAATGTGGAATCCTAGAAAGGAAGTGGAAGACGTCATGCAGTGCTAACCAAGGGAGGCCCAGAATGTTGGGGAAACTAGTAGCCTCCACTACATACAGAGATATGAGTTCCGAATGATGGCCACATTGCATGCGTAATGGTTTGGTGATTTGGCTCACCGTTCCCACTCCTAGAGGCCGTTGAGCCACAGCGAGAAAATGGATAAGGGGCAAGACAGGTACCAGGGGTATATTATATTGGGTTGCTGTATTCTCCCAGTATTTCGCTGGCTTTTCCAAATGTTGTTCAGCAAACTTTAAACAAGCTTCAACAGTGCTCACTGGAACATTCAGAAGCTTGGAAATGTGCCATGTATGCATGAGATCGTCAAACATTTCCAATCCGTTCTTAGCCTTGGCTTAAAGATACCATACTACCCAGTCCCGAAAGGCATAAGTACTTGTATCTTCTATTTTTACCGAAGTACTCCTGGTGGCCGCTATGCCTGCCTACCAGCAAGGAGTTTGGTTTGGTGCCATCTTGTGTGGAACAGAAGGGGCTGCCGAACGGGATGATTCTGAGGGCATAGACGTGTCTTCTTTTGAGCAGTATCGTGCTATATGTCCATGGGCCAGACACTTGAAGCACTCTACTTGTTGGGGTGCTGGTACACGTTCTGACACCTCTGTTTCTCCACGACATTGTCCTCCCTTTTTGTCACTCCTCATAGGCACTTCCCTTTCTGTCTTCTCCTTCCTTCCCGCTTTCAGCAATGCCTCAGTGGCACCCCAAGTTTATAGGGCCTCCACTAGAGCGTCTAGAGACTGTGGATTTGATTGGCTCACATTCCTCACCAAGCTGGAGGGGAGCTCCCACAAGCACTTGTTGGTTGCGATGGTTTCCAATGCCACTGCAACTGATCCGGCCGAGCCCAACCACCTGTTGACCAGTCAGACCAGTTGATGGACCTGTTCTCGTGGGGGCTCTCCCTCCTTATAGGTCCAGGGGTGGAACCTACGAGCACTTTCTCTGAGGTCATAAGGTGATAGGATTTTCGTCTTGAGTGTGTCGTACTCCCTCCCCGCGTCCTCGCTGAGATCGTAATAAGCCGAGTGTGCCGGTCCTGTCAGCAAGGGAGCAATCAACCCTGCCCATTCATCGCTGGGCCAGCCTTCCCCCCTAGCTGTCGGTTTGAACACGGTGAGATATGCTTAGACATCGTCCTCCTTCGTCAGTCGTGGTATGAGGCTGTTTACCCCTGGCGTGGCTGGTCTGGGGGAGGAACCCACCTGTGGCAATTCTTGCTGTATCGTCTCCAACATCTGCGTTTGTTGGACAGCGCAAAACGCCAGCTGCGTCAGGATTGCTTCACTCATCTTCCTTTCTTGTTCTCCGTCTCTGGAGGATCTTGTGTCTTTTCGGCTTTTGATGCCCGCATCCTCCACCAATGTGAACGTGTGTAACGGTAGGCTGCGCATTCCACTTGGCCTTTGTATTATGAAAAGTGAGACAGGAAGAAAAAAAAGTGGTGAAGCTCAGTTTATTCAAGTATTCTTCTTTCAACACCGATAGACAATAATAAACAAAACAAGGTGCATCGCCACCCTTGATTATACTTAAACAAGTAAATGTTCATGTTCCACCCTGACCTGGCTCTGTTTCTGGTCCTACCACCCCCTCTAGTGGCCTGTGGCTGCATTACTCACCTCTGTAACAAAGCACCACAGTCATCAAGCACACAGCCAACTACGCACACCTATCCCTCATCATCTGATCAGCACCCCTATTTAAGTTCCCGTTCCTCACTCCTAAGTGGCCACTTCAAACTAAGTACTATGCACGGTTACACCTACGTCACTGAGTTTTGGCTCCTGCGTATTGCGCAGTTTTGTTTGGCTTTCCAGCCTTGACTTTTTTCCACACCGCTCGTTTTCCCCAAAAATCCTCCCTGGATTATTATCTGAGCTCATTCCCCTCAGAGCTCCCTTCATTTCTGGACTCCAACCTCCTCCCTCATGTCGTGCATTTGGATCCCCAACCAACCCTCCGTTTCATCCGGACCCCCTTACATCATGAACAGATTGTGTCCTTCCTCTCCCATCCTTCTCCGGCTGTGTCCTCCCCTCCCTCATTCCGGGCCTGTAGTTAACAACACCTGTGCCAGTTAGTCAATTATTTTCACCTGTGCTCTACTCCCCAGTCCGTATTACTCCCGACCTCCAGGGGAGGGCGTTGTACTCCCACTTAATAAGTCAGACCCCACAAACGTTCATTATATTAATGTTTCTTTGTGTTTTCTTCATTGTTAGTTTCCAGTAAACACTTACCCCTCAAATTGCTTTTAATTGTCACGTACTGGCAGGTCAGGCCGGTAAGATGCAATGTCCTCTCTACCTCATTTGGAGCACCATCCTCAGGTCATGTTTGGCATTGCTTTGATTTTGTCAGGTGTAGCAAGGGACCAAGTTTATTTATATAGCACAATCCACACATAGAAGCACATGTGCTTTATAAAAAAAAAAGAAATACAATAATACAAAAGATAAAAACAAATACTACAATACATGCTTCAAATATGCAATTCAATGTGCTTTACTTGGAATAAGAAAAAACAGAATTAAAAACATACATGGTAAATTGAAAGGTTTGTGTTGCCCTGGCCTCCAAATTCCCCAGATCTCAATCTGATTGAGCATCTGTGGGGTGTGCTATGTCAATAAATTCAATCCACGTCAGCTTCACCTCACAATTTACAGGGCTGGAAGGATCTGCTGCTAATGTCTTGGTGCCAGATTACACAGGCAGGGTCGGCATATGGGAGGGGGAAATATAAAATGAATCTAAATGCCCGTGATGGACAGGGGCCATAAGAAATGTCAACATTAAATTATTAACCTATCTATTTATCCTATTTTCTTCTCCTGCTTTTGGCAAAAAGTAAACATCCAGAGATCCTCTGAACTGCACATTGGGCATCCCTCACTAGAAATTGTTTAGTCCCCATGCAGGGAACTAATGGTAGATGCTGGCAGCGAATTGCAAGTGTTGAGTGGCGGTTGAGCATCAATAATGTATTAGGTTACCAAAGATACAAAAGAGTTTCCTAAAATGAAAAGACAGGAGAAAATGTGACAGTATGTTACCTAATGATCAATGCAGGCAAGCTTTTAGCAAGCTATTTATACTAAATTGGCGGTCCTAGCGCCAGCCTGGTGCCAGGCTCAACAGATACAGCTTCAGGCTCAGCAGCCTTGTCTGCCCATCCCCCTGAACCATCACTAGACCCAACTGGTAAGAAGCATTGTGTTGAATAACATGTTATTTGGCAAAATTGAAGGAGGCCTCTGGGATTTAATTTATTATGACGAAGAACAATTATGAAAACCTTTTCAATTACAAGAATTGAAACAAATAATTGTTCACATAACAATCCCCCCTACCCCACTGGGTGGTGCACGATGTGATATATTATCATGGGCCACATGACTCTTGTAGAGTCCATGCCTCGTGTTGTTTTGGCAGCACACTGAGGACCAATAGCATAGGACATGTTGTCAGCCTCACTTATACATAATTTCTACCACATCTAGCTGTCCAAATTTGAAAAAGGTTTTTACAAAAGTGCAGTTAGTTAATATCATGCTTTATTTTGGTTTCCAGTGAATAGAATACCATACATTAATAATATACTCTACAAGGACCTCCTCCAATGGTTTTTTCAGAAGAAGGCACATGTATTAGGGAATCATCAAGATGCCAACACTGAATCACAAGGGATAATCTTGGGAAGAAGCTTGTAAGGATAGCGGACAAAGGGGTGGAGCTCACAAGCTCAGCAGCAAAGTGGGAGGGACTAGGGGGCCAACTATAACATCTCAGGGTGTTAAAATAAAAACAGACAAATCACACATAACACTGTTGCACTAGACAAAAACATGACAGTCACAGCTCACCACAAAGTAAAAAAGAAAAATACTACAGGAAAACAGTTTTAGGAAAACAGTGCCTGAACCATATCTGCTTAATGGGAAGTGTGGATGTCCAGAACCGTATAGACCAAGTGGATGCCAAGAAGCACATCAGCGGAGTGGACCGTGAGGGGGAATGTAGGTGTGCTGAAAGGAGGTTGGTCCACACTTAATAGGAGTGGTTGGCCAAGTACAGGGACTCCCCACCAGCTGAACCCTTGTCCCCAGTAGAAACATATTTGCCCTGACAGGCCTTGCTGTTGTTCTGTAAATGAGACAGAGAGAGCAGGAGAAGGAACAAGAGGAGCGAGGTGGAGAAAAAAGGAAATGATTAGTAAAGATCCTCATTGCTGCTCCCGCCACACAGGGACAGGAACCACCTGTGACATTTGCAGGTCAAATTGTCTGTGACCTTTCACCTCATCCTAAACAATATTTCAAGGTTTTGCAAAAAAAAAAATTGCTAAACAATTCCCTAAATGATTTTGCCAGGTATGCCAAAAGCCTGAATGTACAGATTCTGCATGAAGAAAATCATTACAAGACATATGTCCCTGTGAGACACCATGTAAAGGAAGAGAATGAATCAATCATACAGGAAATGTGTAATACATTTTGATGATTTTGAGGTTTAAGTTGTTTAAGATTATAATATGTGAACAATGATTGTGGTATGTGAACTAAATCTGAGCTGCTTTGAAGAGCACACTTTCTGTGCCAATGAACACCAGAGCTGTTCATCCTATTTTTGATTATATTAGATTCAACTTCATTGTTATTGAACAGTAACAGAAAAGCACAATGCAATGCAGTATGCATCCAACCAGAAGTGCAAAAAAGAGCTGTGCAAAAATGGGTGAGGAAAGAGTACAGGAGTGGGCTAAGCACACAGCCCTGTGGGACACCAGTGTTCAGGGTCAGGGTGGAGGAGGAGAGGTTGTCTAACCTGACAGACTGGGGTTTGTTGGTAAGAAAGTCCAGAGTCCAGGGCATATCCCACGGTCATGGAGTTTGGTAACTAGTCTAAAGGGGGTGACCGTGTTGAATGCCGAGATGAAGTCAATGAACAGCATCCGTTCGTATGAGTTGGTTTTGTCCAGGTGGGTCAGGGCAGAGTGAAGAGTAGTGGAGATGGCGTCCTCAGTAGACCTATGAGGGCAATAGGAATACTGGTGTGGGTCCAAAGTTGGAGGGAGGCAGGACTTAAAATGAGCTAAAACCAGTCTTTCAAAGCACTTCATGATCGTGGGGGTGAGTGCGACAGGTCGGAAGTCATTTAGGCTTGACTGCTTGGGACAGTGACAGGTTGAAGACCCCAGCCAGCTGCCCAGGAACACCATCAGGACCAGCTGATTTGCATGCGTTCACCTTGCTAAGTGCAGAAGACACGTCCGCGATGGACAGACTGAGGGGGGCGACATCTGGGTTGAGCTTTAATTTTGTGGCTGGGTCTTTGTTGTCCCTGTCAAAGCGGGCGTAGAAGATGTTCAGCTTGTTCATGAGGGAGACATCGGTGGCTGAGGGGGTGGGGTGTTTAGGTCGGTAATCAGTGATGGCTTGAATGCCCTGCCACATGTTATGGAAATGCTCCTCAACCCTCTGTTTGTGGGCGTGTTTGATGCCCCTTTTCAGGTTGGCCCTGGATGTGTTGTAGGCCTCCGTGTCTCCGGATCTGAAAGCAGCATCGCATGCCTTCAGCAGCAGTCAGACCTATTTGTTCATCCAAGGCTTCTGGTTGGGGAAAGTCTTTATTTTTTTTATAGTTAGGGGACATTGTTGGTGCAGGTGTTGATGTATTCCAGGCCAGATGATGCATATGTATCAATGTCAATATGGGAGTCAGTGGTAGCCTGAGTGGCAAACAAACTGTGGCCACACTTTGACTGTCCTCACTGTAGGTTTCACACGCTTGATGATGGATAAATATTTGGGAAGCATAAGCAGTGAAAGGTGATCAGACTGCCCCAGGTGGGGGAGGGGGGTGGCTTTGCAATACTCCGGAATGGTCTAGTGTATTGTCTCCTCTTGTGAGGCAGGAGACATTTTGATAGAATTAGGGAAAAAAAAGAATTCAAGCTGGAGTGGTTGAAATCCCCAGCAACAATTATAGCGGCATCTGGCTGTGACGTTTGTTGTTTGCTAATGGCAGCCTGCAGTTCTTTCATCGCTAACTTAGCATTAGCATCAAGTGGAATGTAGGCTGCGAGACAATGGACGTAAACTCCAGAGGAAGGTAAAAGGGTCTGCAGTTAATCATAATTTGTAGAACAATTACTTCCGATGACAATAGCGTTGGTACACCACATTTTCTTCACGTAGATGCACAGACCACCTCCTTTGGTCATACCTGAGTCTAATGACGTCAGCGCGGAAAACACAGAGGTCCTCAAGGCTGATGGCATTATCCAGAGTGCTATTATTTAACCACATTTCTGTGAAAATCATGACTTTGCAGTCCTTAATCCTCGTATTTTATCCAATTTGTTTGCCAGGGACAGAAAAGGCTAGGGAGAGAGGGTCGGAGTGGGTTGCGTTTTAGCCTAGCTCGAAGAACCCCACCTCACCTTGCCTTTGTTTACGATCTCTACGCGGCCTACGGCCACTTCCGGTCGGATGGGGGATTTTTGACTCCCGGGGGAATCTTGCAATCTCCAGTGGTATGTAAAGTTGTTTGAAAACATTTGTTGCGCAATGTTTTTCGAAGTCTAGTACATTAATGTAACAACGGTCAATGGAATTCAAAATTACGAAGTAAACAATTGAAATCACAGGCTGTTCCAACTTGTGTGAATTGTATCATGGTAATAATATGACTCAGTAGTGTGTATGGCCCCCACGTGTGTGTATGTACTCCAGACAACGTCTGGACCAGCTCCTGATGAGACGGTGGATGGTATTCTGGGGGTTATCCTCCCAGACCTGGATCAGGGCATCAGTGAGTTCCTGGACATCTGTGGCAATACTTGGCATCGTCAAATGCACCGATACATAACCTCCCAGAACCTCTCAATTGGATTCAGGTCTGGGAAACATGAGGGCCAGTCAATGGCATCAATGCCTTCATCATCCAGGAACTGCCTACACACTCTGGCCACATGAGGTTGGGCATTGTCCTGCACCAGGAAGAACCTGCACCAACGTAAGGTCTGAGGATTTCATTCCGGTTCCTAAGAGCAGTCAAGGTACTTTTGGCTATCTGTGAGAACCTCCAAGGATATGCCTAGACCCACTGCCAAAACAATCATGCTCGATGATGTTGCAGGCAGCATAAATGTCATCACAGAGCCTCCAGACTCTTTCACATGTGCTCAGTGTGAACCTGCTCTGTGAAGAGAACACGCTCTGGTGGACCTGCCAATTCTGGTGTTCTCTTGTGAACGCCAATCAAGCTGCCTGGTGCTGGGCTGTGAGCACCAGTCCCACAAGAAGGCGTGGGGCCCTCATGCCACCCTCATGAGGTCTGTTTCTGACAGTTTGGTTACATGTACATCAGTATGGATGGAGGTAATTTTGTAGGGCTCTGGCAGTACTTCTCCTGTTCTTCCCCACACAGATATCGGTCCTGCTGCTGGGTTGATGCCCTTTTACGGCCCTGTCCAGCTCTCCTTGTGTAACGGCACTTCTCCTGGTATCTCCTCCATGCTCTTGAGACTGTACTGCGAGACACAGCATGGATGTGCCATCCAGGAAAAGCTGGACTACTTGCAACCTGAATGGGCTGCAGTTACACCTCATGCTACTAGTAGTGAAAAGCACACTGGCAAAATGCAAAACTAGAGAAGAATCGGGAAGGATATTGAGAAAGCAATTGTCTGTGACCACCACCTGCAAAACCTTTCCCTGGGAGGTTGTCTTGCTGTGGCCTCTCCAGTGCAGCTGTGCATGTGACATTTATTCACAATCACTTGTGTTTCCTAACTAGACATATTCATATCCCTGAAGATTAATTCATGTGAAATAATATTGTGATGAATACGTGTTCTCTTGATTTTTATTTTACAAAATGTATGTTTTTCTGTGAAGTGGCTTGCATTTGAATGACTTTGGTCAGTTCATCCATGAAAATTAGAACCTGTTCTAATAAAAAAAGTTACTAATAAATGAGCTGCAAGCTACAAGTACCAATATATGCAACCTTTTAGATCCTTGTTTGAACAAAACTGCTTACTGGCTAATAGATTGGTCATCATGGTTACATTATCAGTGAGATAGCATCTAGTTTCAGGGGAAATGTCAGAGCTGCAATGTTCCAAGAATTGAAATAGCATCTGATGACCTTATCTACACACAACAAATGTGCACATGCGTACCCCAAATATTCATCCACACTGTAGAAGAGAAGGACACCATAAGGAAGCTTGAGATTGCTGTAGCAACGCATACCGACACTCGGAAACTGTGAACAGAAGCACAACCTAAAAATTGACAAGTGGACATCACAGTGCACTCTTTAAACACATGCAGTAACAATTGTAAAGCCATATAGAAAAAATCCCTGGATCTTCATTGACATGGGCTAGGATAGAGCAAACTGTCCTCATCTTACCCATAAGGGAGTTTGTGGATGAAGAATGGAGCAAAAAGCTTTATAACAAGAGTGGGAAGGATGTCAGCCAACAGAACAGCCTTAAAGAGAGGGAATACCACATACATACCATACATTGCTAATAGGGTAACAAGAGTTTTTAAACAGATATGAATATTACGGGACCAATGCAACACATTCTTACAGGCGTTGTGGAGTTGTGCGACTGTTGTTGTTTTAAGATGTCATGGGCCGCACTTAGCATCACCACGTATGCAAAGTTATTGCACAGCCCCAGCCACCTGAATACACGGGTCGAGATGAGTACGGGGATGGGGAGGGTACAGAGTAGACATGGTGATTAATATCAATAAACCAATGAATGGCGACATATGCACTGAGGCTGACAATAAACTGAAAATTAGATGTATTGCGTGAATTATCACGTGACCCTAGTTAAACAACTAACAAAAGAGCTGGCACATTTTATTAAAAGACAGTAGATCAAGCGATTATTACGGGTAAACCTGAGAATTCATTACCCCCTAAGTTTCTCTATATGGCTCTGGCGAGATCGAATATTGGTGTAACATTTTCCAGAGCCATCATCGTCCCTCACAAAGGTTTACACCAATGACATTTACCCCATTGCCACCGATCATAACAGGCAAAGAAACACTAGTAAACAAAATATCCTGTGTAACAGATAAATAAATCCCCTTAAACAATACTGCTTACAAATGGTTACGCATGACGCAAAGACACATCAGCACAGGGGCTAGGTTAAGGATTACGTTTTAGGATTATGTATGAGGTTTTTGACATTAGGTTTAGGGCAAATACGATTTTGATTGGTAATAAGGAGTCAAACTTGGCATAAGACAATTCATGACTAGAATGTGGGGCTATTTTCTGTATTATGGTTAGGTTAATTCAGAATCAGCTTTATTGCCAAGTAGGGTTACCCCTACAAGGAATGTTCTATGGTGTAAGTGGTACTTTAAAACAGTAAGTAAATACAATAATACAGTAAGTAAAACATAACAGTAAAGTGAAAAAAAAAAAAAAATAATAATAATATAAGCATGAGCGCTAAGAGAAATACCCAATATAATAATGTGCATTCCCCTGCTGGTTGTTTTGCAGGGGAATGCATATTCTTTCAGGTAGCTATGTTATATACAAAACGTTATATACATTCTGGTATATATATATATATCTTTGTCTCTCTGTTTCTGTTTCTATCTATGTCCCCCTTTTCTTAATGGAGCCCAAATCAAGCCCTTGAGATGTTGCAGGGGATTAGTGTTATGATTTTTTATTTTCTCAACAATGTAGAGTAAGATGTAATTCTCTTAAGTTTCCATCTGACTGAAAGTAGACAAAACCAGTTTTCAAAAGCAGTTGGTAAGGTTACTCAAAATTTGTTATTGCTAAATGAAAGTAATAATAATAAAAGTAAATATAGCTGCAAGCAGCAATTGCGGTTCCTCCTTGAACTTGGGGAACACTGTGCACCACATGCAATGCAACTTTCATCAACAGCCGACATCAGGATTCAAACCAGGTACCATCCGCCCACAAGCCACAGCCCTATCCCCTGTACCATCGGGACAGCTGGGAACCACTGTGGATGTGGACACTGTGAATGAACTGAATGGGAATTAGTATTTCCATAAGGGAAAATTAGACCATATGCAACTAAACAACATTTGACACATACGGGGATTCAAACCAGGTACCGCCATCTCACAAGCCCCAGCCCTATCCCCTGTACCATCCTGACGGCTGGGAAATGCTGTGGATATGGACACTGTGAATGAACTGAATGGGACTTGCAATGAAAGTTAATAATTCGCCCTTTTTGGATGGTTAAATTATTATTCCGGCCATTGGTGTTGTTTTGTATTTTCCTAAGTGAAAATTGGACAAGATGCAACTAAACAACATTTCACCCATGCAGGGATTCGAACCAGGTACCATACACTCACAAGCCACAGCCCTATCCCCTGTACCATTGGGACGGCTGGGAATCTCTGTGGATGTGGACACTGTGAATGAACTGAATGGGACTTGCAATGAAGGTTAATAATTCAGCCTTTTTGGATGGTTAAATTATTATTCCGGCCATTTGGTGTTGTTTTGTATTTTCCTAAGTGAAAATTGGACAAGATGCAACTAAACAACATTTGACCCATACGGGGATTCGAACCGGGTACCATATGCTCACAAGCCACAGCCCTATCCCCTGTACCATTGGGACGGATGGGTATCTCTGTGGATGTGGACACTGTGAATGAAATTAATGGGACGTGCAATAAAAGGAAATAAATTGGGCATTTTGGAAAGTCGAATTATGAATCCAGCCATTTTGTATTGTGTAGCAGATCGCTCTTCATCGTGACAACTGATAAGTCATTTGGCAGACCCGAGTTGTGATCCGCCAACGACGAATCATGAGTCCTATGCCTTGACCACTGTGCCACCAGAGAAGCTGAGGGACAAGGGGTAGAGACACATCATGAGTGTAAACATTTTTTTTTACTTTGGGGCAATTATTTTAGCGCCACATATTGGCGAATGTGGCCCATCCTGGCAGCCCCATTGCACTTTTTATTGTCCACCCTATGTGTGAGCATAGTCCCAGGTCAATATGGTATTTTTTTATGGACCCATAATTCGGGGGTCAAAGTTCAGATTTACATTAATTTTAATAACT